>JAOEGS010005044.1:44109-54284 GCA_025447755.1 Corythornis vintsioides | reverse complement strand
CAGTACTCGGTAGGTAGGTTGAAAAATTCAGCTCTGTCAGCGTATTTGTAAATACTGTAAATAATATGATTCGTTTCACTCTTTTGCTTTCTACTTTGTAAAGCAAATATTTAAAGCACCACATAACTATAACTTGTGAAAGAAGATTTAACACTCAAAACAAATACTGTGTAAATTTACAAGATAAAAAAAACAACCAAACAAACAAAAAAAACCAAACAGCAAAACCTGAATATTTTTTTTTAAGAAAGTCAAATTATTTAGATCATTCTAAAAGATAAAATTCTGGAAAACATGTTACTAAATGTAATATATTTCTCAAGAGTATATTCATTTAATCTTCACTATTGAGTTTTTAATCCTAAGAAAGAAGATAAACTGCAAAATTTTAGCTGAGATTTATAAAAGGGAATATATAGGGAAATACATATCTAAATAGATTATATTTGCACAGCTCTAGCAAGCACAGATCAATTACACTTCTCATTCCTCTTGCTCTCCTTTTTTATGTCAATAAGACAAACTCAAGCAATCGGTAGAAATCTAAAATGTGCAGATATAAATAAACAGTACATCTAAAAATAAAATATTCTGCCTTAAGTCTATGATTAAGATGATTAAAATGATCCATGCTGAGAAGTTTTCTTGGCTTGTAAGAGATCAAAGAGCACACAGTTCTCTCTAACATGCCATTTAGTGAGGTCCCAACCACAAAACTTAAAGCATCCCAAACAATATTGCTTGAAGCATGCTATATTTCTGTACACTGTGGTCTACAATACTAGCATTCAGGGAGGCAAAGCTGGATATGGAAGAGCAATTTTGGAGAAACATAAAATAACTTTATTATTTATTTGGGAGAAAAATCCCGGTCCATATAGTTAATCTAAACAGCCTAAGTGTATGTTAGATTGGCTATGTGTCTGCTATTTTCCAATATTCTATACGGCAACAAAAACATTCGTTTGTAAGCAGCTTTGTAACACTTTGTATAGTCAGTGCTCTTTATGGAAAAGAGCAGCAAAGGAGGCTTCTACCTCTGTTTCTTCATCTACAAAACAAGCATGTTGGAAGTTATCTACCTTTTTGCAGTGTAATTCCTAAAGGGGAAAGTGAAAAATATCAGCAATCTCTATAGTTAACTTCTATTTATAATAATATAATGTTGCCTGGAAAGAAGAGCCCAGCACCCACCTGCCTACAACATCCCTTCAGGTAGTTGTAAAGAGTGATGAGGTCTGCCCTGAGTCTTCTTCAGGATGAACAGCCCCAGCTCCCTCAGCCTCTCCTCATAAGACTTTCCCTCCAGTCCCTTCACCAGTCTTGTTGCTCTCCTCTGGACCCGCTCCAGCCCCTCAATATCCTTCTTGAAATGTGTGGCCCAGAACTGCACACAGTATTTGAGGTGAGGCCTCACCAGAGCCTGATACAGGGGGAGAGTTACATCCCTAGTCCTGCTGGCCACACTATTCCTGATACAAGTCAAGATCCCATTGGCCTTCCATGCCACTTGGACACACTGCTGATACATCTTCAGCTGGTTGTCAACCAATACTCCCAAGTCCCTCTTGACCAGGCCGCTCTCCAGCCACTCCTCTCCCAGTCTGTACCGCTGCAGGGGGTTATTGTGGCCAAAGTGCAGGACCCAGCACTTGGCCGTGTTGAACTTCATCCCATTGGCCTCAGCCCATCAACCTAGCCTGTCCAGGTTCTTCTGCAGCATCTCCCTGCCCTCCAGGAGATCAACAGTCTGCCCCAACTTAGTGTGATCTGCAGATTTACTTAGGGTAGACTTGATCCCCTCATCCAGGTCATCAATAAAGATGTTGAATAGAACTGGTCCCAGTACTGAACCCTAGTGTACACTTCTAGTCACCAGACACCAATTGGATGTGGCACCATTCACAACCACTCTCTGTGCCCTGTCATCCAGCCATTTTTTAACCCAGCAAAGGGTGCACCTGTCTAAGCCACGTGCTGTCAGCTTCTCTAGGAGGATGCTGTGGGGGATTGTGTCAAAGGCTTTGCTGAGGTCTAGGTAGGCCACATCCACAGCCTTCCCCTCATCTCTCTGGTCAATCACCAAGTCAAAGAATGAGATCAGATTTGTTAGGCAGGACCTTCCCTTCCTAAACCCATGCTGCCTGGGCCTGAGCCCCTGATTGTCTTGTATGTGCTGCTCAGTGTCACTCAGGATGATCTGTTCCATAACCTTTCCAGGCACTGCGGTCAGGCTGACAGGCCTATAGTTCTCTGGATTGTCCTTCCAGCCATTTTTGTGGATGGGTGTCACACTGGCCAACCTCCAGTCATCTGAGACCTCCCCAGTTAGCCAGGACTGGTGATAATGGCTTAGCTAGCTCTTGCACCAGTTCCCTAAGGACCCTGGGGTGAATCCCATCGGGACCCATAGAGCTGTGAGGATTTAAGTGGCATGGCAGGTCCCTAACTACCTCCTCCTGGATTACAGGAGGGATATTCTGCCCCCCATCCATGCCTACCAACTCAGGAGCCTGGCTGCCCTAAGGATAATCTTTTTTTTGTTGAAGACTGAGTCAAAGGAAGTGTTAAGTATCTCAGCTTTTTCCTTGTCTTCTGTCACTATGCTCCCCTCTTCATCCAATCAGAAAGGAATATTTTCTCTCTCCCTCCTTTTATTATTAATGTATTTATAGAGGCATTTTTTATTATCCTTAATAGAATTGTCCAGCTTAAGATCTAACTGAGCTTTTTCATCTTTAATTCCTTTTCTACATGACCTGACAACATCCTTAAATGCTTCCTGGCTCACCTGCCCCTTTTTCCAAAGGTGATACACTCTTTTATTTCTGTAGTTCTTAAGACTTCTATTTCAGTATAAATTTTGTTTGGCTATGTGACACATCCAATTTGGTTACTCCATCCCAATATTTAAATAATACATAACAGGACCCACATGAAACAAAAGTTTACCACATGGCCATCTAGGCTAAGAAACTAAGCAACCACGGGGCAAGAGGAAAAATACTCATGTGGATAGAAAAGCACGTAAAAAATTGTTTTGATTCACACTGGAGAGACCACCATCGGATTCCTAAAGGAATCTGTGCTGGAACATATACTGTTGAACACACTCTAAACAACCTGAAAAAGGGAGTGAACAGTGAAATTACAAAATCTGTGGATGACAGTAAGTTCTTTAAAGCTACCTGTAAAGAACGACAGGAGGAAGGACCTTGTAAGACCAGGTGAATAGGCATTAAAATAAGCAGTGGTATTTAACATAAGATACAGGTAATGTAGGATTCATGTGTGAAAAAACAATCCTAAATTCACATATAAAATGATACCCAGGTCACCCATAATTGTCCAAGAGCGGAACCTTGGGATCACAACAAAAAAAGATTATACTTTTTCAGAATTAAGTCAGTATTAGTGAAAAAGAAAACTGAGTGCAAGGAGTTACTAGAAAAGGATTTGTGAACAAAGCAAAAAGCTCTATGCAACTGGCAAACTGTAGTTCTGACACGTTCATCTCAAAAAGAATATAGTACAACTGAAAAGATTCAGAAACCTGCTCTAAAGTTGGGAGACATGAAATCCCTTGTGATTCAATATCTTCTGCTACATGTACATTCTGCTTAATTAATTTCATATGTTCTATGGAATTCCATGGACCAGGCTGCTTCCATTCCCTCCATGACCAAAGGAAGGTTTCTCCCATCTTGTCTGATGTTGAGCCAAATGCAATCAAATAATCAAAACATTATTGTTATAATTGATAGGGGAGGTATCAATGTAACACAGGCCAAATAGTTCCAGTGTTTACTACTCAGACATCATGAATTATCTTCGGTGAAACCACATCATCTTGGTAGTTGTTAGTATATGTGCTGAAAGTACAGTCTCTACCTGACCTGACTAGACAGCATCTACAATGAATGGCATTACTACATAGCAAACACCCACGGTGAGAAAAACTCAAACATGTTGAAACACTGGATGAAATATAAATCCTTTACACAGGAAATTCGTTGTCTACTTTTGCCAGTAACAGTCCTGCTCCAACTGGACTAGATCACATTCTCTGAACAAATATAATCTTGGCTACCTCCTCAATTTCTATTACATGCCATTTTTTTTCAGTCACCGAAAACATTTCATGGAAAACCTCCATGTTATTCTATCACTTCATAAAATCTTCTTTTAATAGCACCTCAACTTGTTGCTATCAGAACAGATAGAACACCTCTGTGAGCTGCTGGTCCCCTGCCATCCTCAGCCCTCTGTGATAAAAGGGATTTCATTTTGTCAGTAGGCACAACATAAGCCACAATTGTCACCAAGACAGCATTACAATTAAGTCCTACTTGTTTGCAAGGCTTTTGGGAGGATCATTAGCAGTACTTGTGTTTTCAGACAGATCTCTGCTACTTGAGGCTATAGAGACGCATACAGAGCTACACATGTGACAAGCGGCACCCATCACCTTAATCGTGTTGCATCATATAGCCATCAGGCAAGAAACTACTGTAGTGCATAAACTTGTGCTTGCAGCTTTAGGGAATGAATTGGCAGTTATGCATAAGTCTAAAAGGAAATAGTGCATTTAAAAGAATTCAATCCTGTGCATACAGATTCTCAATTCACTGTTGTCTGTCACTCAAGAAAGACAGGCTTTCAAAAGATAGTGTCATCTAGTGATGTCAAGTCTCAAAGAGAGAAATTAGGTCCGTTTGTTTGTTTTGTTTTATTTGTTAGTTTCTTTTTGTTTTGTTTTGCTTGCTTGGTTGGTTTTGTTTTGCTTTGATTTTTAGTTCTGCTGAAATTATACTCTAAAACATCATAATTGGTTCAACAAAGTTTTTTACACTGTATAAATATTTTTATTGGAGAGGAATTAACAAATCTGTATGTTAGAGAGTAAAGTTCTGCATCGTAGTTGAACAAAACACTGGGAAAAATTCAATCAGGCTGCTTCCACTGGAACTTAAAAGCAACAAATAATAAGCAGTATTATTTTCATAGTAAGGCAACATATATGCTTCCCTGCCTCTTCTGACCTGATTAGTAGCCTATAAAAACCACAGAGATCCTCAGACAGAAGTCTGGGACTGGCAAACCCAAAACCACTTACATATGAAATCCTGACACTATTTTCTAGTATGTTCACTATCATCTTTAAAATCAGCATACTATTTTAATAATCTGAGGAATTCCTATCTCTATATTTTGTCAGAAAACTGTATATAAAAGATATAATTCTCCTACTGCTTCTATTAAATGTATCAAAGGTTTTGAACATCATAGCTTCTGTCTGAATCAAAGAATCATAGAATGATTAGGGCTGGAAGGGACCTCCAAAGGTCATCTAGTCCAGCCCCCCTGCAGTGAGCAGGGACACCCTTAACTAGTCCAGGCTGCTCAGAGCCTTCTCCAACCTCACCTTGAATATCTCCAGGGATGGGACCTCAACCACCTCCCTGGGGAGCCTATTCCACTGATTCCACCAAATGATTGATTCTTTATAGGATTCTCTACATGTAGCTGGAAAAGGAAGTTGAGAAATGAACCATAACTTCACTTCAGTAAAACTCAAGAAGCCACCCTATAACTCTTCTCTGTTGTCTGTGCTGCTTCCCACAATCACATCTTCTGAACTTTCCTCCAACAACATTTTTCCAACTGTCCAATAGTTATCTCCCTAAAGAAGGCAATTCTCAGGTCACATCAAAAGCCCTCAACAATTGCATGTTATCTAAATTATAGAATGTCCACTAAAACAATTAGAAACAGATACCAATTCAATGCTGAACTTATTTTTCAGTAAGCTGAAAAAAAAAGTATCAGACCAATTGTATGTTTAATTTCCATACTTTTTTTATAAGACAATAAAACTGGAAACTAAGGGTTAAATTCACATGAGATTTTTTTCCCCCTTTCAAAAAGTCCAGCTCAACACTGGGACTATGTTTCTGGGCTTTGGGGACCCAAATTCATGCCCTGAGTTAATTCTGATTATTACAAAGGGGTTTGAACAGTGATCTCCCACCTTTCAGAGGAGATTTCTCAACAGACTGTGAACTCCAGGATGAAGGCTTTTCTCTATACTTACAATTTCACATAATACAAATATTTTGAATGACATTGCAGAAAATAAGGCTTTAACTTGGTGATGGGATATCTGGATGGCTTTGGGTAATTTTTATTTCCACTCATACCAAACTTGTACATAAAATTTTGAATTTATGTAAGAGAGTAAGCAAATTTAGTGCGTACAACATTTGGAACAGATTCTTAATTTTATACTGTCGTCTATATTTTAATTTACTGAACTGTGTGTTCTTCTAGCATCCATAGTTGCAAAATATTCTGTAGGCACAGAGTTGTTTTCATTTGCACACAATCTGTAGTTTGATTTGTAGGCAGTCTACAAATACATGCCAATTCAGAACTTCACATTACACCATAAAACCCAAAATGGGACGTGGAAAAAAAAAATCCATATTTCCTTCAGCATTTCACAGTTTGGAAGTATCTGAATCTGAGGAGGACAGAAGGTGGCAGGAAGATTTAATGTGGGAACATAAGAACGTTTAAATACTTTTCAGCATAAGCCATTTATAGTGAAGGCCATTTTAGCAATTGAACAGCTGTCCTCTTACAATTATAGAATCATAGAATCACAATGGTTGGAAAGGACCTCTAGGATCATCAAGTCCAACCTCCATCCTAACATCTCACTCTATCCACTATACCACAGCCTTAAGTGCTACATATACTTGCTTTTTAAACACCTCGAGGGATGGCGACTCCACCACCTCCCTGGGCAGCCTGTTCCACTGCCTCACCACTCTCTCAGTAAATAATTTCTTCCTAATATCCAATCTAAACCTCCCCTGATGCAACTTGAGGCCATTTCCTCTTGTTCTATCAATAGTAGATTGGGAGAAGAGACCAAGACCAGCCTCACTACAATCTCCTTTTAGGTAGTTGTAGAGAGCAATGAGGTCTCCTCTCAGTCTCCTCCTCGCCAGACTAAATAACCCTGGTTCCCTCAGCCTCTCTCCAAAAGGCTTTCCAGACCCCTCCCCAGCTTTGATGCTCTTCTCTGGATCCGCTCCAGCACCTCAATGTCTTTCTTGTGCTGTGATGCCCAAAACTGGACAGTCTCAAGGTGAAAACTCACCAGTGCCAAATACAGGGGCAGGATCACCTCCCTACTCCTGCTGGTCACACCGTTTCTAATACAGGCCAAGATGCCATTGGCCTTCTTGGCCACTTGAGTACACTGCTGCCTCATGTTCAGCTGGGTGTCCACCAGCACGCCAGGTCCTTTTCTGCCAGGCAGCTTTCCAGCCACCCCTCCCCCAGCCTGTAGCATTGCCTGGGGTTGTTGTGACCAATGTGCATGACCCTGCACTTGGCCTTGTTAAAACTCATCCCACTGACTTCAGACCATTGTTCCAGCCTGTCCAAATCCAGCTGAAGAGTCTTCCTACCCTCAAACAGATCAACACTCCCACTTAATTTTGTGTCATATGCAAATTTACTCAGGACATACATAACAGAAGTAGACGAATATAGGAAATGAGTAAAAAACAACACTGTATTCCCATTCTATGTGAATTTCTTTGGTTTCTGTTTTTGTATTAATCATCAACATGCTTTACTCAAACATAAAAACTGTTTTTCCTCCTAAATATCTGGAAGTAATATATTGAACATTGTTCAAAATTTTAACATAGAAACTAGACCACAGTGGTTATACTGCTGAGAGCAGTGAACATGCTACCTTTGTAATTTCTACTGATGAACATTAAACCAAGTCTCTTCCAAACACTCTGAAAATCATGACTGTCTCTAATGTAGTAATGTAATCTATAAAGTCCCTAAAAATCTTAAACCAGTAAGATGAGTCAACTACTCACTTGCAAAAGTAAGATCACATTTTCAAAGAAAATTCTACTGAAAACCAAAAAAAAGCAGAACAAAAGGCATAGTAAACATCTTACAAGTAAGAGACACACTTAGACCTTATATATATTCTATTTATAAACATATGGTCTTTTAAAATGCCTTGTTTGTCAACAGTATTGGAAACATGTGGTTGTTTTTTCATAAATTTATAAATAGAATTGGACGGAATGAGAAAGTATGTCCCCTATAGTTAAAGAAGCATGAAAATTCTTAGACATAAATATTCATATTCACAAGGTTTTGTAGCGACAGGACAAGGGGTAATGGCTTTAAGCTAGAAAAGAGTAGATTTAATTTAGATATTAGGAAAAAGTTCTTTAATATGAGGGTGATAGATCACTGGAATGGGTTTCCCAGAGAGGTGGTGGAGGCCCCATCACTGGAGACATTCAAGTCCAGGCTTGATGAGGTTCTGAGCAGCCTGACCTAGTTGGAGATCTCCGTGCTTCTTGCAAGGGGGGTTGGACTAGATGACTTTTGGAGGTCCCTTCCAACCCAATACATTCTATTAATCTATGAAGTAGGTGAGAATTCCCCAGACAAAACTATAATTTTCACATAAACAGAACATTTTATAGTGTTTCAGATAGATACATTAGAAATTTCGTAGATGGTGCTGAACCAGAAATTTATTTTTAGCAATTTATACAATGGAAACTTCATAACAAAAAATACTTTTTACTAGATCTGATTCTATGAAGCAGCCTGTTACTAAGTTTTATTGAGAAATGGAAAAGACAAAGCAAACTCCAGGAGAAGTTTTAAGAAATTATCTTTACTGGTCTGTCAAAGTGTATACTGTTACTTTGGCATGAATGTAGCCCATGCTCCTCCTGCAACTGACTCAGCCCTGGAATCTGATGCACAAGAGAGTCAGCTGGTGCATAATCACTTTTTTCTAGAAGTGCTGATCTCTCCAGGATTGGTTTGACACTCTGCAAATTGTCTAAGGTCTTTATTGACAACTCCTGAACTTCAGCATGAAATTAGGGATATCTTGCACCAAACACAGGACATTTTTTGAGCTTCCCAATTATAATGGATAATGGTATAAATGTCTAACCTACTTTTTCTTGGGATATATGACTTGAAGCAGCTTAACTCTATTTAACTGCTACTTCTATGACTGGATTTTTTGAGAAGAGATGCAGATACAGACAAGACAAAATGTTATGGTTGCTCATCATTACACTCACAGACACCATAATCCACAATAAAGCCAAATTTATGAGCTCACTTCATGTCTCAGAAAATGCATATAAACCAGAGGATCCCCTCCCTTCTTGTCACCAGGCAGTAGGAGGGGACCTCAGAGAAGGAGGGGAATGGAAACAGGACCCTGCTCGGGGGGAGCAGGCAAATCCCCTCCTGACCTCCCCCACCTCTTCAGTTACCTTTGCAGAACAGGTATGAGGCCCTGCAGGAGGAACTGGCTGTCGGAAAGGAGAGTGGTTCACTGGGGCCAGAAGTGCCAGAAAAACCAAAACATCACAGATCCACCATCACAACTGGCTCCAGAAGGAAAAGCTGTTGTGGGTTGTGGGTGCTCTCTGCTGAGGAGGGGAAAGTGGTCAATATACCATCCTGACCCACTTCTCACATCCTGCTGCCTCCCTTGGGCACAGGTTAGAGATGTGTTGGACAAAATTCCTCCCTTAAGAAAGCCCTCTGATTATGACCCCTTTTAGTGTTTCGGGTGAGTAGTAATGAAGTGTGTAGAAGGAGTCCAAAATAAATTTAAAAAATTTTAGAGCCTTGGGACAGTTGCTTAGGGGATCAGGAACACAAGGTGTGCTCTCCTCTATCCCTTCAGTGACAACTGGGAATGAGGAAATCAACAGGAAAAGGCAACAGGTCAACTCATGGCTCCGGGACTGGTGTTACTGGCAGGGCTTTGGGTTTTTGTATCATGGGCTGCTATATGAGACACCTGGCTTGCTGGTAGCAGGAGGGATGCACTTGTCTCAGAGAGGGAAAAGGATTTTGGGGCAGGAGTTAGCAGAGCTCATTGACAGGGCTTTAAACTAGATATGAAGGGGGAAGGAGTTATTAACCTCCCCCTCTACTCTGCACTGGTGAGACCCCACCTTGAGTACTGTGTCCAGTTTTGCACACCCCAGTTCAGAAAAGTTAGAGTTTTACTGGAGAGAGTCCAACGCAGGGCCACCAAGATGATTAGGGGAGTGGAGCATCTCCCTTCTGAGGAGAGGCTGAGA
>JAOEGS010005044.1:0-19861 GCA_025447755.1 Corythornis vintsioides | reverse complement strand
ATGTATAAAACAAGTACCGAACCCAACCGCCCTGATGGTAATTACATCACCGTCACTGATGCTGTGGAGCTGGCACCAGGAGAAACCCAGACTGGGGCCTACAGCAGATGGGAGCTGTGTTCAGGAGCTGAAATCTGACACCAGATTCAGGAACAAACAATCAGGATGAAAGGCAGTATGGACAGAGTCCTCCTTGGTGCTCTGAGGGGAGAACCTTCAAGAGAGGAAGAGCACCAACAAACAACCCAAGCTGAGAGCTTAGCTGAGACCCTAGCCCACCAGCTATCTTCCAGCTTAGACACCCTCTGGATCCCAGAGCTTTATATACTGGATATGACGTCTATGGGATGGAATACCCCGTTGGTCAGTTTGGGGTCATCTGTCCTGTCCACTCCTACCTGCAGGTGTGGTCTTTCACTTTCTACACCCCCACAATGTGATACATAAATTCTAGCAGTGGCCTTGGAATGCATTCCAATCCTTGGTAGTAACCCTAAACATGAGGTATTATCACTGCTAGATGCAGACACTGTCTGCAAAACATGATGCTAACTTCAGAAAGTGCAGTTAGTTAGAAGAACTGACCTGAAAAGTAAAATAATGAAAAGAATTTGTTTGGTTCTCTCTCAGACCAGGACAGAAGCATTATAAATATGTGAGTAAATGAGGGGACATTTGAAAGAGGCAAGTGCACAGATTTCATGTATACTTTTACTTTGTGTAGTTTTCTGGTTTTCTTTGTCAGCTTTTTTAAACCATGGAGAAGATTTGTTTAAATAGCCTAAACTCTTGTTGCATATTCTAACTAAAACAAAATCCAAACCTTTTGAGATTTAACCAACATTAATTATTTCATATTTTGTTTTGTAATCGTTCAGTCTCTTATGTAAACGCACTGCATCTATCATCATCCAGGCTTTTTTAAACTACATCAGCTTTAATCTGCACTTTTATTTTATGAAGTCTTATTTGGTCTGTTGACTGACTTTTGATTACTTCCATATTGTTCTGAATTGGCTTAATGTCCCAAAAGACTTTTCCTACTTTGTGCATTAATTTATCTTTGTTTCTGTACTCTCTTTCTCCTTGCATATAAAAACCAATGACATTTTCAATTGTATTTAAATCCTGCAGATAGAATGAAGTCCACAAAACCAATTGTTTCCATTTTCTGATACGTAGTTTAGCATTATAATTGCCTATGCTCTTTAGGGAATATGGATTGAGTCAGGTCCTTATGATGGAAGTTAGGTAAATTATTCTGCAGAGTAGAAAGACCACAACATTAAAAGAACAGTCTGTGGGGGGGAAAACCCCCCAGTTTCTTCTTTCCTGACCTGGACAGAATTTCTGGAATTCCTGGAACCACTTCAAAACAGAATTTCTGGAATTCCTGGAACCACTTCAAAACAGAAAAGAAAAGAAAATATAAAAGAAAAGAAGTTAAAAAAAAAAGTGAAATTTTGTTGAGGTTGTTTTTGTTTTTTTTTGTTTTCTGGTGGACCTTGTTTTCTTCCCATAAGATAAGGGGTAGGGAATGGCTCTTTAATAGGAAGAGTTTGGGAAGATCAGGATGTTTTCTTTTGTTTTGTTTTCCCCAGACAACACACTGGTGTTCTCTGGCAAAATCCATTTTTGTACCACTTCTGTTGGCAAGGACAGAAATACTAATCCCTTTTTTTTAGTTAATTGTACCAAGATTATCCCTTTGCTCCCCCCTATATATATTTTCTCTGCACTTCCTAAATTCTGATATTGCTCATTTTTCAAGAGACAGGTCAGTCCTAAGGCTACATTAGTGTTACAAAAATATTTACTTTGTGCTCCTCTGATTTATGGGGAGAAAAGAGAGGTGAATATCCAGGGATACATGATGATAATTCTGAACTATAAAAGAAGAGAAGGAAACTGCCTATGAAAACAACAATAAATGAGGAAGTGATGAGATATGGTCAAGTTACATGGAAGTTTCAGAGTCTTGTTTTGTTCAATGACAGCAGGATACATAGGGAAGGACAAATACTGGAAACAAGAAATAAAGATACATTGTCCCTGGATCTTTTCCCTTTTTCCAAAAAGAAGAGCTGAGAACTAGGTTGATTCTAAACAAATAATAGTTTCAAAATGTTGTATATAGTCTTCTGAATAATTAATGAAATACTTATTAAGAAAAATCCCAAAACAATTCTGTTCACTGGAGCAATATCTACCAAATTTCAAGAACATTGTTTAAGACATTGATCTGAGCAACATACACACCTGTCCTTGATAACTAAGCCTCCTAGTTGTCAAAAAATTGTACTTCCACTACATTAGTAAAACCCCATTTCAGTAATATCCAGATATATGTCCCCTACCTTGAGTACTAGACTCAAGCTCTGGAGAGAACAGGATTTTGTCCTTCTTATATATGACTGTCTCCAGCTCCCTGGCCTTCTGAAGATTCAGTCCTTATCCTTTAAGTGTAGCAATCAGTCTAAAGCTATTTGGGAGAATACAGCATTGGCCTTTGTCTTTGAATTGTAATCCTCTGAGCACATTGAAAAATTCTTGCATTCTCCAGGGCATTCAACTGAAGGATTCTGGCAGACTTCTCTCTAGCAGCAATATCACAGAATCGCAGAGTATTAGGTGTTGAAAGGGACCTTGGGGATCTTTGAGTTCAACCTGCCTGCCAGGCAGGATCATATAATCTAAATATAACCTAACACAGGTCACAGAGGAACGCATCCAGGAGAGTCTTGAAAATCTCCAGAGAAGGAGAATCCACAACCCCCCTGGGAAGCCCGTTCCAATGCTCTGTGACCCTTACTGTAAAGATGTTCTTCCTCATGTTAAGGCGGAACCTCTTGTATTCTAACTTGTAACCACTCCCCCTTGTCCTATCACAGGGCACAAGTGAGAAGAGGCTGTCCCTTTCCTCTTGACACTTAGCCCTCATATATTTATAAACATATATCAAATCTCCTCTCAGTCTTCTCTTTTCCATACTAAAGAGCCCCAGGTGCCTCAGCCTTTCCTCATAAGGCATATGTTCCAGTCCCTTAATCATCCTTGTAAGCCTCTGTTGGATGTTCTCAAGTAAATCCCTGTCTCTCTTGAACTGGGGAGCCCAGAACTAGGCTCTAGGTGAGGTACTCACCAGTGCAGAGTAGAGGGGTAGAAGAACCTCACTCGATCTGCTCGACAGGCTCCTCTTGATGCACCCGAGGATATCACTGGTCTTCCTGGCCACAAGGGCACATAGCTGCTCCATGGAGAACTTGTTGTCCACCAGGACTCCCAAGTACTTCTCCACAAGGCCGCTTCCCTGCAGATCATTTCCCAATCTGTACTGGTGCCATTTGTTATTCTTACCCAGATGCAGAACTCTACACTTATCCTTGTTGAACCTCATTTGGTTCTGCCCTGCCCAGTTCCCCAACCTGTTCAAGTCTGGCTGGATGGCTGCACAGCCTTCAGGCGTATCCGCCAATCCCAGTTTCATATCATCAGCAACTTGCTGAGCAGACACTCTGTCCTCTCATCAATGTCATTGATAAAGATGTTGAACAGGACTGGACCCAGCACTGATCCCAGGGGGACTCCACTGGTTACAGCTCTCCAGCTGGACTTAGAACCATAGATCACCACTCTCTGGATTCTATTGTCCAACCAGTTACTAATCCATCTTACTATCTGCTCTTGTATCCCATACTTCCTGAGCTTCTCCACAAGGATGTTATGGAAGACAGTGTCAAAAGCCTTTCTAAGGTCAAGATAGACACACCCACTGGTCTTCCTGTATCTATCCATCCAGTTACAATCTCATAGAAGGCTATTAGATTAGTCAGGCATGACATCCTCTTGGTAGATCCATGCTGACTACTCCTGATAACCCTCTTCTCTTGCATGTGCCTAGAGATGACCTCAAGAATGAGCCTCTCCATTATTTTTCCAGGGATGGAGGTAAAACTGACTGGTCTATAGTATTCAAGGATCAGCTTCTTGCCCTTTTTGAAGACCAGAGTGACATTGGCTCTCCTCCAGTCCTCTGGCACCTCAACCGATTGCAGTGATTTTGCAAAAATGATGGAGAGTGGTAGAGACACAATATCAGCCAATTCACTCAGCACTCCTGGGTGCATCTCATCAGGGCCCATGGACTTTGCCTCGGTCTTTACTTCTAAGGCCAGCTACCAGGAGTCCCAGATGTCCCCACAAATGAAGTCTGGAGGGAGGAAGTTCTTTCCTCAGTTGAAGAGGCTTGGGTTAGAGACCAGTTGAGTAAACTGCACATCCACAAGTCTACGGGCCCTGATGGTATACACCCAGGAGTAATGAGAGAGATGACAGAGGTTATTGCTAGACCACTCTCCATCATTTTTGAAAAGTCCAGAGAACAGGAGAGGTGCCTGAGGACCGGAGAAAGGCCAATGTTGAACCAATCTTTAAAAAGAGCAAAAACGAGGACCAGGCTAACTACAGGCCCGTCAGCCTCACCTCCATCCCTGGCAAGGTGATGGAACAACTGGTCCTTGATGACATCTCTAAGCATGTGGTGGAAAGGAGGCTTATCACAAGTAGTCAACATGGATACCATAAGGGGAAGTCATGCGTTACTAATCTTATAGCCTTTTATGATGATACAAGGTACAAGGATGGATGAGGGAAGGGCAGTGGATGTGATATACCTTGACTTCAGCAAGGCTTTTGATATTGTCCCCCATGGAATCCTCACAGCCAAGCTTAAGAAGTCTGGATTGAGTCACTGTGTAGTGAAGTTGATTGGGAAGTGGCTAAAGGACTGAGCCCAGAGAGTTGTGGTCAGTAAAGCAGAGTCTGGCTGAAGGCCTGTGACTAGTGGTGTCCCTGAAGGGTCAGTGCTGGGTCCAATATTATTCAGTATGTTCATCAAAGACCTGGATGTGGGGGTAGAGAGTACCCTCAGCAAGTCTGCTGATAACACGAAACTGGGAGGAGTGGCTGCCAGAGCAGCAGGCTGTGCTGCCATCCAGAGAGACCTGGACAGGCTGGAGAGATGGGCAGAGAGAAATTTAATGAAATTTAACAAGAGCAAATGCAAAGTTCTGCATCGGGGGAAGAACAACCTCTCGTATCAGTACAGGCTGGGGGCTGATCTATTGGAGAGCATCTCTGGAGAAAGTGACCTGGGCTCCTGGTGGACAGGGGGATTACCATGAGCCAGCAGTGTGCCCTTGCGGCCAAGAAGGCCAATGGCATCCTGGGGATGCATTAGGAGAAGTGTAGCCAGCAGGTCAGTGGATGTTCTCCTCCCTCTCTAGTCTGCATTGGTGAGACCCCACCAGGAATACTGTGTCCAGTTTTGGGCACCCCAATTCAGAAAAGACAGAGATTTAATGGAGAAAGTCCAATGCAGGGCTACCAAGATGATTAGTCTGCTCTGGTAAGGCCACATCTGGAGTATCATGTCCAGTTCTGGGCAACCAGTTCAAGAGGGAATTCAGTAGAATTGCTTGAGTGTCCAGTGCAGAGCCACCAAGATGATGAAGGTAGTGGAGCATCTCCCTTATGAGGAGAGACTGAGAGAGCTGGGGCTCTTTAGCCTAGAGAAGAGGAGACTGAGGGGGAACCTCATCAATGTCTATCAATATGTTAATGCTGAGTGTAGGGAGGATGGAGCCAGACTTTTCTCAATGTCATCCAATGACAAGACAAGAGGCAATGGGTGCAAACTGGAGCACAAGAGGTTTAGGGTAAACAGAAGGAAAAACTTTTTCACAGTGGGGGTGACAGAGCTCTAGAACGGCTTCCCTAGGGAGGTTGTGGAGTCTCCTTCTCTGGAGACATTCAAGACCCGCCTGGATGCATTCTTGTGTGACTTGTTCTAGGTGATCCTGCTGTGGTAGGCAGGTTGGACTAGATGATCTTCTACGTCCCTTCCAACCCCCAACATACTGTGATTCTGTGATAAATAATTTTTAGCAAGAAGTATCAAATGACCAAAACTGTTTTGATACCACACAAGAAAATAATATGCAAAATATTTTTTTATAATGAGGCTAATAAATTGTAAAACCTTACTTCCCTTGGATAGCTAGGTTCATTTTTAAAAATAGACATCCAAAAGTTTAACAGATCTGTATGTATATATAACTCATATATCTACAGAGCAAGAAATATCTAGCCAACATTTAAAGGAAATATTTTATTATGAATCAGTTAAAAAAAAAAAAAAAAAAAGCAAAGCGAAAAATCAAGTGTTGTGTGCCAAGGAAGTGTTTGATTGCAACTACTTCTTCATCCTATTCAGAACACAGCATGAAGAAAGCATTTGAAGTAATACAACCACAAGGACAGTAGAAGAAAACATCTTTAAACATGTAGGGTAATAGAAATACAATTGGGTAGCACAACTCAATTCACTAGTCATTTATCATGTATTGGTGCTTAATAACTTTAACCAACCATTTGTAAAAATGTAACCTAATATTTCAGGCTCCTGGCTACAAAGACCTAGGAATCTTTTTTTCCCAAAATCAGTTACAAGATACTTGCCAAATACCCTTACTGTATCTACAGTACTTTTCAAATCTAAAACTGGAATTGCTCATCTTCCCCCTCAGTTTTTTTTTCTGTTTTCACCTGTGAACAAGCTCCTGCTTTTCTGAATTTATTTATTTCTGTGAAGCTGCAAGAGAAAACTCTCATACCCTTTCATTTCTCTTCATGGGCCCCTGCAGTAAGCTGAGCTAGCATGCATCTGTCTGATATATCAAACATGCCAAACTGTGTTCGAAAGTCTTGTCCAAAGCCACATGGTATTTTTAATGTGAGTACAGATTAGAAAAAAAAGATAAAAAAACAAACAACAACACAACAACCATTATTTATTTATTGATGCAGATTTCTGAATTTAAATACATTATTAAATTAAAGCATCTTCAAAATAATGAGAAAAAAAGAACCTAAACTTCTTTAAATTTCTACTACTCCTGAAACTAAGGGCTGCTGATAAACTAAAGCCCTGAGCTGCACGTAATCCAGGAATGAATATGTGCGCAAAACATTTGAAGGGAAGTATAATCAATATTTCCTGGTACTTGTTCCAGTTTCTTGCTTCTAAGTAATAGATTGTATTGTGGGTAATTGTGAAGATGAGAGTTGAAGCAAGGTTGTATCATTTTACTAAAAGAAACAATGGAGTTCTTCCTATATGCTTCCTCTTTCAATTTAAAATAAGTTAAGTGTTGTAACTCAGAAGAAGAATATATTGTTTCCAAGTGCATCACCCCTCTCTTCCAAAGAGACGATGGTCACTCAAAGAAGGACTGGATAGGACTGACAAATGACCACAAGTGCGCTGGGAAGCACTGAGTTTCAATAATTACATTTTCTAAGTACAGAGACTGACCAATAGCTGGCAACATCCAGGTGTTTTTACTCAGTAAAAGCACTCAGAAGTTTGTTTTGAATACATTTGGGTTTCTTCCTCTGCTTCTGGAAGCAGTGTATCTCTCTTAGAACAAACTAGTGCTATTATCCAAACAATGTTATGGATCTAATTAGGAGGCATATTTAGAGCAGCTTTAGAAGGGAAAAAAGCAGGAAGTCAGGCTACTGTTACTGTGCTTATGGACACCCTGTATAAGCAGCAGTCTTCCAAAACTAATGCATCTATACTTCCAGATGTACAGAAAATACCTGATCTCAGGCCTGCTGGTTTGGTTGAAGCTGTACATTAGGGATAGAGAATCTGTGATGACAGGAGCCATAAGAAAATTTGGTTTACATCTATGGCTGATCAGAGTCATGTATAGTCAAAGATGTGCCTGACTTCAGATGCCACAGAAGTATTCAGGTATATGTGGCCTGCAAGGAAGGCTGCCAGACTTAAGGGATTATTATTTCACTTTTCTCCAGTTTCATTTTTTTGAGGGGGATGAAAGAAATTACTACTTATATCTTATACCTTTTTCTTTTCTTTTACAAAGAAAACAAAACCAATAAAAACAAAATCAGAAAAACCTCTAAAAAAAAAAGCAAACAAAAAAACAAAGAAAGAAAGAAACAAAAAAAAACCCTCAAAAAACCAAAACAACAAACAACAAACCAAGTAATTCCAGAGATAGGAAGCTGCCAAAACTTAGATTTACGTGCAAACAGCAGAGACAAAAGGTCTAATATACAAGCATTACGGTCTCAGGGTTATGCCCAGAACCCACATTTCCCATCCTAATATCCTTCAGCCCCTCTTCTTTGGTGTTTATTTAAGGGGGAACTGCTCCTATTGCTTTCTGCCACTTCTCTGGCACAGAATAAACAGATCACAATCTGGAGCTAATTTAAGAGGTTTAGCACATCATGACACAGCTGGGAAAAGTTTTGGAAGAAAGTCTGGGGAGGAAGAGGAGGGCTGTGTGCGCTCCAGCCAAGCCTGTACACAGGAAGCTGGTGCACAGGGGCACCTTCCAACAACACTGCCTGCAGCCAGGAAAAGCTGCCCTGTGTTGAAATGCTACAACCAGTCTAGGAACAGCAGAAACCTCAACGTAGGAAAGTAAGAAGTCTGCTCACAACAGAAGAGTTTCAAAGCCACCACTCAACATCAGGAACATTTCTTCTGGTCCTTGGTCATCCAGATGTAACCCAACTCCTCCCAGGTGTCTACAAAGTTTGTATTCCACCCGCTATAAGCTAGATGTCTTTTTTACTGCTTAAGTGTAGACATATGCATTGGCTTTAAACAGTGCAAAGACTGACTTGATTCTGGCAGTTTGACAGATTTATATCTGGTTTTTACATCACTTTTGTTTGAGAGAAATGAATTGAGTTTTTAATCACTTGGGGTCCTAGTTATACACAGAATATATTGGCTCAATTCACTAGCAGAAAGAAACACACATCTGCTGGCATAAAGACATAAAAATGAAACAAAACTCTTTAGTTATTACTATACCACACCATACATTTGAAAAAAGGGAAGCATGCACCTTACTGTGTCTGTCCCTAAGGTAACTCTCACAACAAGCAAATAAACCACAAAAATTGAAATTCCATATTGAAGTTGTTTCACCTATATACATAATAAAAGAGCAAAGAAAATAACGTTCTTTATTACACTAGCCTTAAACTTCAAGGTCAATAAAAAAGGTCAATTACTTTGTGATCTGTTGCAACTATTCAATTTTCTGTAGGCTGTTTCATTCTCATAGAGATGACAGTTAAATGAAATGGGTAAGTTCATTCAACATGCACAGACAAAGTAGGAAAATGCATCAGTCTTGTATAGGTACATTCAGAAATGTCCAAGTCTCTCCCAACAGCTACCTCAGCTTTTGCAACCAAGCTTATGGAGGAGGAAGGGGATTATAATAGAATCATAGAATGTTAGGGGTTGGATGGGATGTAGAAGATCATCTAGTCCTACCCCCCTCCCAGAGCAGGATCACCTAGACTAAGTCACCCAGGAATGCATCCAGGCGGGTCTTGAATGTCTCCAGAGAAGGAGACTCCACAACCTCCCTGGGCAGCCTGTTCCAGGGCTCTGTCACCCTCACTGTTGAAAAAGTTTTTCTGTGTGTTTACCCTAAACCTCTTGTGCTCCAACTTATTCCCATTGCCTCTTTTTCTCTCATTGGATGACACTAAGAAAAGTCTGGCTCCATCCTCCCTACACTCGCCCTTAAGGTAACATGGTGACACAGAAATACAAGTAATGGAGAGAAACTGAAGTTCGCATTTATAATTTCCTTTCCCTTTAATGATCTAATCATCATTTCTAACCAGTTTTCATAAATCCATTTTTCAGCAATGGGTCATGTTTTCCAGGTGGGGAAATGGAAGAAAACATACTTTCTAAATGAGTATTTCAGAGTATTTTTGCTTGTTATTTGTTTCTTTAGCATATTTGCTGTTTGACAGGTAATAATGTCTGAATAACACACTGCTGAATCTAAGAAAAGGGATGTTAATATGGATAAACATGAACACATTTTCTCCAAATAAATATAAAAAATAAACCAAACCAAAAACTTAGTGTTTATCATGTGCCTAAAATACTCTCTTCTTAATTTTATCTCTTAAATGCAAAAGTTTGATTATTATTGTTAATAATTATCTTGTTCCAGCTTTGTGATTTGTTTTTTTTTTTCCCAGCTACATGCCAAAACATGTCCTCTTGTAATTGCTTCCATGCTTGAATCTCTGCAACACGCCTGCAAGACACCATGGCAGTTCAGTAAGGTCACCAGCAATTTCCTCCAACCTTTCTCCAACACCATTATCCTTGAACTTTCTGCCACTTTTGATCATATTTCCTGAATCCTGAAGTTGTGAAATTTCTCCTCTTGGCAACCATCTAGCTTTGCAGACCACATTAAATCCTCAAACATACTTAAAATAACTCCCCGTGATTTCAAAGGGGAGCTGCTCATATGCACAATGGAAACAACTGGATTTCAAAGGAATAGTCAAACAGCATATTTGGCTTTTGGTGAGCATTTTTGTTTCCATTTTTTTGTGCCTAATTAGCCTTCCTTACCTGGAAACTCTGTCCTTTATAGGTTAACTGATTTCCTGTTCTGTTCCTGATACTGGGAAAGAAACAGAAAAATCTGTAATGCACTAATCCACTGCTCAGGCATTATTTCAATATTCGCAGAGCTTTAGCTTTGTAGGCTCAAATGTTTCCCAGTACAACCATACTTCAGAAGTAAGTTAATCCTTTCAGGAGATGTCTTGCCTTCTTTCTCTGAAAATTACTTACCTAATGCAGTGATATTAAAGCCATAAAACACATCCACTTTATGGTTTAACCTGGGCTTACAAAAGGAGTCTGTCTTGCACTGCCTCTAACCCTGATGCCACCAACAGTCAGAATTTGTAATCTCATGTTATTGGCCAGGCTACTCACATAATCTTCCCTCAGTCTGCTCAGTCTGAATTTGCATTAGCAAAGATCTACTGTTTCAGTCAAATGGGCACTGTCTCTGTAAATGAGGGTGAGACACGAGGGGATGGTGGTATTCTGTGTGGTGAGTTCCCTCAATTTCCATAATTACAGCTGCAGTTTTATCTTCCTCCTAAGGACTTCTCCTTTCCTGAGTAAGTACTGTCTGACCCTTATGTGTGAGTACAGAAGTCCCATCTTCCCCCTACTCTCCTTTGGTAAAAGAGTTACTAATTCTTAAAAAAATCCAGTTACAAGTCTCTCTCACGATTATGGAATAAGTGACCCATTAAATTAGTCAAAGTCTTCAGGTCCATATTTTCCCAAAGTTCCACTCCACATCTGCCTTAGGCTGCAGAAAGATATGCTTTTTTGGCTCTGACTAGAGTAATTGAAAGAGTTAAGATTTTAAACTCTCACATCACACAAGAGGTCTAGTCCCTAAAAAAGCCTGGTAGAATTGCATGTGTGCTTACTCTTACCACAGTTCCATCAAAATTATCTGGATTAATAATCCAAAACCACTGTAACAATTAAAAATGCTCAAGCTACTCAAGGTCACTTGGAGAGAATCACAGGAAGCCACATGCAGTCCTGAATGCAGCTGAAAGACCTCAGGGGAATTGTGAAAGGAGGCACCTGTGGGCAAGAAAAGCCCCTAACCTTAGTCCCACTCATCAGCACCACTGTCTACACAGCTATTATTCCTCCTGAGGCATTAATTATTCCCTTTTTAACTTTTTTTTTTTTTTTACATTTGCATTCTTTTTCCTACCTTTCTAACGAACTGTTAACTGTTGGCCAACAGTAGTTTCTGTCTCCTGTACATTGTGAATCATTTGTTGTCAGTAAAATGAAATTATTAAACTGGTTTAAACAAATGATTTGCCTTTTCAGTCCATTGAAATCACTGGAATGTAGCCTGGTGTGGGATATATTCAAGTAGACAGGTAAAAATTCAATATAATTTGCAGCCATTTACTGCAACTATTTACAACTTTAATGAGAAAAGTAACAGAAGTCACTTTTCTTTTTACTCCTTTGAGGACCATAATGTAAGAATGTTTTTGAAAACATTTGGACTTAGTAGTAAGCATGCATAAGCTGTCATTCTTAAGATCCACTTGCTACAAGTGTTTTTTCGATTGCACGTGTTACACTGCTGCAGTGCAAAGAGAAGACAAAGTGACATGACTATTAAAACAATCATAAAATTTTGCATATCATACATCCACTTTTTCTAACTACTTCATTGTTAATTTGATAAAATATCTTCTTGCAAGGTATCAGGAGCAATGCAGTGATCCAATACATGCAGTTCCTTGAAGTGATCTATAATAACCTTTTGCAGAGCCTAACGAAGTAGATCATTTAAGAGGTTAATAATTAAAAACATGCACTACAGTTTTTGTACATAGTTGGTTAAAGTAATTTACTCTAAAAAATAAGTTAACTGCTGCAGTTATTCTGGTTCTTTCCAACCAAGTTCAAGTAACTCTGAAATCTTAATACAGAATTCAGGGTCAGCTCACTGCAATGTATACTCTGGCTATATTTTCACTTAAGAAAATACAGTTAGAAGTCAGGCATAAAATCAAGACACAGGCAGCATTCCACACAGCAGCAGTGCTCAAAGATCAGATAAGAAGTGGGGTGTTTCTTCCTGATTAAAGAGAAATGTAAAGATAGATGCTGTATAGTAAGAAACAGATATTCCAGTCATAGGCGGCACATGAAGGTTTCCAGAGACACAAAGGGCATTAAGATGATTAGTAGGAACACATACAGAAAGCAGAGGAAGGACTGACTAGGCTGTAAGGAACTGAAAAAAATACTCAAAGATCCTTACAAAAGGTGGGGAAATCAGCTTATTCTTAGAGTGATGGAACAAGGCTAAGGGAGTTGAGGATGTTTGGACTGGAGGCTCCAGGGAGACATTATTGCAGACTTTCAATGCTTAAAGAAGGCTTATAAGAGGTGAGAACAGACTTTTTAACAAGGCCTGCAGGACAGGATAAGGTGTGAATATTTTAAACTAAAAGATGGTGGATTCAGACTACATTAAGAATTTTTTTTGCAATAAGGGAGGTGAAACACTGGACCACGTTGCCCAGAAGAGGTGGTAGATGCCCTGCCCTGGAAATGCTCAAGGTCAGGCTGGACATGACTTAATCTAGATGAAGATGTCCCTGTAGAAATTGTTCTATAAATGATTAGTAAAGTTGTTCACTAAATGGTGCTCTGATGCAGGAGAAATATTATATTCCCTTGATGGAAAATAAAAGCCCTATGGGTATATTTAAAGCACAGCAAGAATTACATCAGCAGAATTTTATAGTAGAAGTGTAGTCTATTGTTTCTATTGTACCTCTAATGGAAAGGCTTTCAGTAATTCTATCATCACAAACACACAAAAAATCTTTACTAAGCACTGAACACATAATAATGCATCAGCACTCTGAAGACGCGCTTTTTTTTTGAGTGCCTTTTCTATTGAACCAGGGTTACTTTTTCCACTGTGAGTGTACAACGTCAGGCAGAAGGATCCAACAGCCTCTCTTAAACAGATTATTTTATTTCATTTTATTGGAAATACATGTTGTGTGTTAGCCATAAGGGGGAGTGTGCTTGCATTTTGGTCACAATTTGGAAAATAGCAGCAACAAATAGATCTTTCAGACGAAGTATAGGGAAGCATGAAGGAACCTGAGTTCAAATCAAGGGCAGATTTATTCTTTAATTCATGCTGCAAGCCTCTTGTGTAGATCTCCACTCTGTATTCTGTACTTTTAATTTTTTATATTTAATGAAATAGGAGTTCTGCTTTTGTAACACATACAGAATAAGCATTATTTACATTGTGAAGATCAGAGGCAAGAAATTTTCCCCAAATGTGATCCTTTATCTCTATTATTTACAACACACTCAGTTTAACCATGAGTCACAACCATGAGCTTCAGTCACACAAAGGAAGGGCTCTTAAGTCCTATTTTGTGACCTAGGCTTTCAGCAGGAATGCTGGAGGTCAGAAATGAGATGCATTTACATAGCTGTGCATTGAAGCTGTCTGGTGCTTGCTGCTATTGTCTGTCGCTAGTAATTACTATTTAATTCCCTTTCATATATATAAAATACACACAAAAAAATAGAAAAGATTTCTTTTTAAAGTAACAACTAAGTGCCATCTTCTTCTTGATATTGGTAACTAATTGCAGTGTTACATCCAAACTTCTATGTGTAAGAACTCTGTATAAATAAGTACTCATTAAATGGTATGTAGCAGTATCATATCTGTTAAGTAAGTGGTGAGATTTTAAACTATCATATCAGTATTGGTACCAGTTCTCCTGTTTACTTTTTATTATTCTGATCCTTTGACTTCCTCTGTAATTTCAATAGTATTTAAAACAAAATTATACAAAGACCAGTTTTGCCTTATGATGTATTATGGATGTCAGCACTTCTCATATAAAAAATTGCTAGGGTTTAGATTTTCTGTAGCTTTCCCATCAGAAACAGACAACAGTAATAAAGGTATAGAAGAAGGGAAAAAAATCACATCCCTATCTTTTATGTTTGTCTGAGGTTATCTGCATGTTGCATGTTACGTCTTCTATTTATTTTTAGTTGCAAACATCAAAAATGCATATTTTTGTAGAAATACTGTAGGTAGTGCAAGTCACTTCACTGTCATGCCCGGTTTTCAATATCAAGACATTAAATCAGTAAACTGGCTTCTTAAACTCCGTTAAATTCCATATGAAATAATTTCAGAGATAGCTTTTAATATACTTAGTTGGATGGAGCCTAACACTGACCTTCATATGGTTCTGATTAAGTGTAAGAGCATGACTGGTCATAAAGCCCCAGTCTTTCAAAGGAGTACTAGATATTCTGTAAACATTTGGTACATGTTATATTAAACTGTGGATGAATTGAATATGCTATCTTATTTCTGCCATCTCTTTCTATACTTGTTACACCTATTCTTGTTTAGTTGTTGTTAAACAAAAGGAACCTATGTTCTCATGAGTGTTTAAGGTGAAACAGCATTTGATTTTTTAAATGGAATATTACAAATGCAACATTCAGAGAAAAAAAATAAAAACTCAGTATTGGAAAACAAAACCAGAATTACACAAAGGAGAGAGAGAAGCAACATCTTCCATCATCCAGTTAATTGGTTCATACTATTTGGAATCAATGAGAAAGGTAGTTGAAAATCTGTCCTCAGTTCATCATGCCCTGTAAGTTCCCCTTGTTAAGGGAATTTTTATATCTGCTGGTGGTGGAACAGTCATAAGATCACTTTTTAAGTTTTTGTTTCTATTCTTGCTGTTGACAACTAACTCAGTAGAACAACAAGAGCTTAAGAAAGACCCAAAACCATGTGAGTTTAAGTTTATTTTCAGCTTTCATCACTGGAGGAGAGAGAAGGAATTTGATTCTTCTTTGTTTTGCTAGGACTTATTGTTGAGTTTGGGTTTTGGTCCATTTTCCTGATTGCCCACCTTAGGTATCCAATGATGAAATATCTTCCACTTTCTGTGGAAAACTGTCTTCTAATGTAACAATACAGGTGATTTCAAAAAAGTTTAGAAAAACTTTTGGTTAAATATGCTTCCTTGATTTTCCCTCAGAACTATTCCTTTTATAACTTATAGTATTCCTTCTTTGCCCTGTACATTGTTTTAGACTACTGCCATGAAATAGTTATTAGGTACTATTAAATTATCAAATACCATTAAAGCTACTAAATATTAGCATATAGCCACATACCTGCCATTTACTGATCAGCTAGTTTCTTAACATTAGCAAAAGAGTTAGCTACAACATCTCTTTTGCATATTGTCATTATTCTTTTAGAAACTGAATTTCTTCTAAAACCAGCCTCTGAGCTGTGATTACACAAGGAAAAGAGGAATACTGCTTATAGTATCACAAGGAATAAATCAGCAGATTGAACATACACTGAATCCATCACACAAAGCACTAACACTTTTTAATATCTAATATTATGTTTCCTTTTGATAGATTGATTTTATAGAATCACAGAAAGTTGGGGTTGGAGGGGACCTTTAAAGGTCATCTAGTCCACCTCCTCTCAGAAAAATCAACTCTGTGGGTTTTTGAAACACACCAGAACCATCTCATTATTCCCCTGACTCTCCTGAATAGAAAAAAAAACCCCAAAAACTAATAAAACCCCCCCACAACAAATACAACAAAAACAACAACAAAACAAACAAGAAAACAAAGAAACAAACAAAAACATAAACCAAGATATTTTATATACACAATATGGCAGTAGTTAAAAATTTAGTTTTCATTATAAGAGCAATCCTAACACAACTGCAGGCAACTGCTTTCACTGTAAGCAGTTTCAGTAATTAACAGACCTTGGTAATTGCAGACACTACTGTGTCACGTCTGTGCTAGCATTCACCATCACTGAACACAAGAGAAACACAGAGGGAAATTTTAACATAAAAACAGTAGGAATAACCTGACAAACTGTTCATGTGTCTGCAGTAAGATGAGACACAGATGATAAAATTCTGGATTTGTCCCAGTGACAAAGCACTGAATTGATCACTGATTTGGGTGTAGAAGATTTTCACACAAAGAATAATGGCTTCTTACAACACTGTTAGGGAGAACAGACTAGTATGGTTTAATAGTAATCATAGTTCCAGACAGCCTTTGGAGATCTGTGGGAAATTATTATATGTTATTAGCATGTAAAATAAGTTTTTTCAGCATTCATCTCAGTCTGAGAAAAAATTTGGTATGGTAACAATTGGCATGTTTAACTCAAAGCTTTCAACAAAGATGGCTAGCTTTTGTCTCTGGGCAAAATCTACTTCTGAGGATCATATATAAGAAAACGTCACTTCAATCATTGGCATTTGTTAAAAACAGGAAGAAACATTCAAGATTCCACTTATGCTGGAATTTTTAAACACAAGAAAAAAGAAGCAAGTGCCTCTGGCATGAGGTCACCCTCTGTTCAGAAACTTGGGATTGCAGTGTTCAGTTTTGCTTGGAAAAAGTAGGGTGGATGGTGAGGGGTTAATGCTAGAAGGAAGTGAAGATAAAAGTTTCCTACAAAACATTTAGTGCTTTTATGGGGCTTTAAAATAGGGGGGAAAAATAATATATTGGATACCTAAGGTGATCATCTCAGTTTTCATTTTGAAATTAATTTACATAATAAGATAACATTTACACCTTTGAGAATACATTCTTACAAATCAGTCTAGACATCTAATTACTGTTATCTGCATCATGTAGCTGAGAAGATATTATGTTATTTCTAAAAGAAGTATTCTTACCATCTATAAAATAATGTAGAAGAAAGCCTAAAAAGAGAATAAAAGCCAACACTGAAGTATAAAGCACCAATCACATGCACCCTTCACTATTTATCATTGATATGCTACAACTCTGACAAATTAAAGTACACTGATCACCTGCAACTCAAATAATCACAAAATAGAAAAGTAACGTTTGGGAATATATGGATTCAAATTATTAGTTTGATTGAAGGTGCTTGCAGGTCAGCCCCCCGTGCTTGCTTCCTCTTAGGAAGCAGCAGATGCTCAGGCAGTAGATGCCCAGGAATCTTCCTTGCTGGCAATGCACCAAACCTCTCCAAACCTCCTGACAAGACCAAGTTAACAGGTCTTCAGATCTATAACTGAGCAGGTTTACTAAGAAAATATAAATCTGACAATGGAACCTTAAAAATTAGCACTGACACCACTACCAGAAAGTAACTGCTATAAGCAATCTGTCTGTCAGCTGGCTTGGACAATCTGCAGTTGAAAGTTTCCCTGAAGTCCCTTATCAGCAAAAGAGAAGAAGGACCTCACACAGGAAGGAGGACTTCAGGGAGAATATAAAAAACTGCCCTTAGGGAGTCAGTGAAAGTCAGACCCCTGGTTTCTACTGGAATAGGAACTGTCCACAGACAAACACAATCACCACGTTTTATTGGACAAAAGCCTCAGTATGCTGTCTGGTATTTAAAAAAAAAAAAAAAATTAAAAAAAAAAAAGTTTGAGAAAGTCTTTATTAGGGTATATGAAATTCTGGGGGAAACAAAATCTAGGGGTGTGACAGACAGACTGTATAAACATAAGTAAGTATCTCCTAAATAATCTGTGCTTCTATTAATCATAATTCTAAAATGGTAAAAAGATCCTCATTTGAAGTGAAAACAGTTATCACTGTCATATGCTCCATTATGGAAAGGATTTATCTGGTTTCCTCTTAGCAATGTAAACCAAGCCTTGGAAAGTTCCACACATTTTATTGTTCAAAGCCCTCCCATGGCAAGTACCAGACACTACAGTGCTAATCCACATTTAGGAAGTAACAGACATATTGGAAGACAGAGCAGTAAGGCATTTAGTTCCAAATTTATTTAGTAGATTAAAAAGCTGGAAGTTCTTAAAGTTAAATAAAACAAAGGACTGAAATCAGAGGCTGGATTCTTTTGCTCTAATGTTGGCAAGTTTCCAGCAAAACAACTTGTTATGTGTTCCCGAAACTATAAACACATGATATTTATAGCAATTCACCACTTATTACCTCAAATCATAGGTCTATATTTTAAGCAAAATTTGGACTCTAAGCCAGTGTTAATAGTGCTGAGGGAAATTTGGACCACTTGAATGCATTTTATACCCTTTATTTAATATAAATCAAGGACCTTTTCGGGAAAGTTGGTAGTTACATTCTCCTATGTTTCCTAAGAAGAAGAAGAAATCCTACATTTCATTCTTTTGTATTTCAAGCAGATAAAAGGCCATAGATACCCAAGAAGTGCTGCAACCATTTTTATCTGTTTGGCAAACTTCATTTTCACCTCTGATTTCATTAGCAGAGACATATTTGTATCTGCAGTATAAAGCATGCTCCATAAAAGAAAATCCTGTATCACAGCAGTGAAGACATTTTAAACCACTACTTGATACACAACACCACATACCACTGAAATCACAGAATGGTAGGGGTTGGAAGTGACATCTATAGATCATTGAGCCCAAACCCCTGGCAAAGCAGGCTCAGCTAGATGAAGGCTCACCAGGACAGAGTAAAGGGCGAAGAGAACCTCCATCATCATGCTGGCCACACTCTTCTTGATGCACCCCAGGATGCCATTGGCCTTGGCCACAAGTGCGTATTGCTGGCTCATGTCCACTAGGCCTCCTAGATCTTTTTCCACATGGCTGCTTTCTAGCAGGTCAGCCCCCAACCTGTACTGATACATGGGGTTGTTCTTCCCTAGGTGCAGGGCTCTACCCTTGCCCTTCTAGAATTTCATATGGTTTCTCTCTGCCCAGATCTCCAGCCTGTCCAGATCTTGCTGGATGGCAGTACAACCTTCTAATGTGTCAGCCACTCCTCACAGTTTTGTGCCATCAGCAAATAGCCTACATTTTTAATTTTCTTATTTACCTGTAGAAATACCTTGTGTGTCTATTCAAAAACATACCAAAGATGTTGATTTACATAATATACCAATGGAGTTAGACTTCAACAATTACTAGCTTACTTCATTTTTGGCCCACTTTGAAGATGGACTCAAGTTCTACACAATTTACAAGGCCCTTTTAAAATATGCAGTGTTTCCACTTGCCACCTGGCACGTTGTCAGGGCAATCCTGGTTAAGCCACAACACATAAAAATTAGAAGATACACAAAAGAATCTATAAAAAGAAATCTACCATGAGAACAAAGATTATATAATTCTAGAGTATTTCAATGAAGACTTACTAAAGGGATATCTTTAACTTGGGGGTCAACACTTCACAGTGAAGGAATCTACAAATTTCATCTACAAATCTATGGGCCCTGATGGGTTACACCCACAAGTGCTGAGGGAGATGGCAGAGGTTATTGCTAGACCACTCTCCATCATTTTTGAAAGGTCCTGGAGA
>JAOEGS010005043.1:3207-35647 GCA_025447755.1 Corythornis vintsioides | reverse complement strand
AGAACAATCAAAGTTGAGATTTTTTACTTACACTAATTACCTGCAAAACTAGAGGCAGTTATGAAAGTGAAGAAATTTTTAATCTCGAGATGTTATTTTGGTGTCATTCCTTGAAAATCAACCTATAACCTTGAAAAAGTTGGCTCTTGAAATGAACACAACTATGCAGAAGTCTACATAATGCAGATATTTCTCAAACCCTGTAATAGTGATAAACCAGAAGTCAAGCCTAATAAAACCCAATCCTGTCCGGTTGTAGTTTTTTTTCCACACAGAACTAAGTAGATATAAGTTGTATGAATCTTGAGGAATGCTGTAAAACTGTGTCATAAGAATTTCAAGTTATTTTGGAAAGAAAAACTGGCGAATGGTTTACAGGTCCATCTAGTGGTTCTGCTGCCTTGATCCAAGCACCGAGTCTGTATCAGGAGTGTTTTATTCTTCAGTTTTAACACACATCAGTGTGTGATGGTGGGAGTCTCTTTCTCTGGAGACTTTCAGAACCCACCTGGTTCTGTTCCTGCGTGGCCTGCCCTATAGGTGATCCTGCTCTGGCAGGGTTTGGATTAGATGGTCTCCAGAGGTCCCTTCCAACCTCTACCATTCTTAGACTCTTATTATTCTATGATTTCTGATGTTGGTTTCACTATCCTTAGGTTTTGTTGTAGGAAACCTTTTTTTTTTTTTTTTCTGAAGAAGAAGAGATGGACTGTTCCATTTATTCAGCTTGATTCTATTATTTTAGGACATGTAATCACCATGATAATTAAGCTTTACTTTGAATACACTGTGTTAAGGTACACTGAAGTATTTACAGTTAAATATTTTCATGGAAAACAATACATTTTGCAATTTATTCTCAGATATTAATAAATAGAGTACATAAGCCTGACTGCTCAGAGATAATACTGTGCTATTAATGATGCCTAATTCCTGCTGGTATTTCCATGCTAGCCTTTAATCTTGGCATGCATATGCTATAGCAAGGAGATGATCAAGTTTGGAGTAGACCAGCAGGTTATTAACATTTGTACCTAATTGCTAACCGTTGCGTGGAATGTGTGGAATATCTAACCTGAAGTGGGTTTTTATGTTTTTGTGCATGAATATCTGAATATTTTTTACTCTTTGTTTTAAGATATAAGTGGACACTTCATCATGATTGTAATAGATATAGGTATTAGTTTTTACATGTTGTGGAACGGGGTCAATTCGGCACAGTCACAAAGCTTTGTACATGCTGAAATTTTATTAAAGCCTGTCATCTGTCATGCTACTGCTATCTGTGTGGTCTATGAATACCATTGTTTTGAATGGCCCTGTTCCAAATATTCCAAAAATCTGTGGGTGCTTAAATCAAAGGATCATAATAAAATGAAGATGGATATGCTTAGCTGAGTTTTCAGAGTTAAAGTGGGGTGGGGTGGAATGCAGATTTCTGTTTAATGAAATAAATTGGTTCCTGTTGAATGGTAGTAGAAAGCTCTTATAATTTGTTGCAAATAACTGATAACATTTTTTAAACATGGACTTGATTATAAAAGAAATGAATTGGCGTTTGACTTTCAAATGTGTAGTCCATCAAACTGTCAAATGAATGTTAGGTAAAATTAAGCATTTTGTAAATGCTTCTATATGCAAAAATCAGATTTATATAGCTGTGACTTGAAATGGGCAATGTGTTAAATTTAAGTATGTAAAATGTAGTGAACTATCACTAGCAAACTTCAATGACGATATTACACATAATGACATAATACACCTGATGTACTTGAAAAAAACAATTTAAATTTGAGAAAGGCAGGAAAAAAGTTTGATGGTGATTTTTGACTGTTCATACTCTGAAATGTATAAAATGGTTATTATCAGTAACATGAATATTCATGTTGGAGAGGTTTTAATTTCATAATAATATTAAAGAGAATACATTCCAGTTTTAAATGCTAAGGTCTGATTTTGTGTGTGCATCAGTTGTAGATACCTCATACCTTTCATACAGCTTTCTTGTTTTGTGCCAAGATGCCTCTTCCTGAGAAGTTCTTCTAATATCATTAAAGAGATCAGAAGTGGATTAAATCTAGGGGGAATAATTATAGCTGATTCAACCTTTCAGGCTGATTTTGTCCTTCCTCATGCTACTGTGACCTGTATTGTTCAATGAGAGTGAATCCACTAAGCTCTAAGTAAGCTGCAAGAAACCATGGACCCAATGCTTTTCCCACTATGTCCTCCAGGTTGTAGCTGGAGGTTTGCTGGTTGTAGCAAATTTTTGTTTATCAACAAAAAATGTTGAGATAGGTTGCTGACAAGAAGGAAACCTGGGTATGATGTATATAAGATTAACAATGAAATGCTGTTTCGTGTGACAGTGAAGTCAATGAACTACAGAATTCCTAAGCACCACAGAGAATTTTCATGCTCAGTAAATACTACTTTGTGTAGTATTATCCTCTAAATAGAACTCAATGGGTGTTAAGTAAATGCTGTAGCTAAGGTGAAGAGATAAGGCTCAAGAAAATAAATGTACAACAAATGGTATGCGTTTTTGAGGAAGACGGTTGCATTATTATGAATAAAACAGACTTTTCTCTGTTTCTCAGAAAAAAAAATATAGTGTGAAGTGGATTATATGTTTTTCTTAATTTTATATGGTTTTCCAGGTAGTTTATATTACTAATCAGGCTACTGATTACTAATATAAATTAAAAGTAATTTTAAGAAACCTCAGGCAAAGGACCCTAAGTAAAAAATAGAGTAAAACTCAAGATTCTTCTTGAAGATGGCTTTGAAGTAAGTGCTATTGTAGTGTTCTATTCTGAACTGTAACCATGCCAGTTGTGATGCAAACACCAGAATTCAAGAGCTAGCTCGTGACTGGCAGTGGGATAAAGTATGGAAAAAAAAGAGTCTACATTTGTGATAAAGTTAGTAGTGACCTTGTGCTGTGACACGTAGGATTGTGTACTGAAATACAAGCAATGCAGGGGCTTTTGCAGACAGAAACAAAGATGAAAATAGGTGTCCAAGTGGCATCTGGCCATGGACATCCAGAGGAAGAAGAGAGCTAATCATTATCGGATTAGTGTTTCTTAATGTAGTCTATGGATTACTGCAGCTGTAAATATTCTTTGTGAAAGAACCATGCTGCCAGGGTCTTGGTGATGAATAGCTGCCCTTGGAGCTCTCCTCTGGGGAGTATTTAGAAACTATGAAGGTAGAAACAGCATAAATAGATCACACTTCTTTTCAATAACTTATCGTGGCTTCACATATGGACTTTTTTATTGTTTTGGGGTTTTTTTCATTAGGGAGAATATATATGAGTCCAAATAACTTTCAGCCTTGCAATAGCCTATATTCAGCTTTTTTTTTGCCTCAAGTTTCGTGGAGGCTTTGAAGAAGGTTGCCACTGTGTCAAGGAGTAACTTTCTTGGGTTCTTCACTAGAGATACTCTGAGAACACTCAAGCATTTTGTTTTCCCCCAAAACCATAACTTTTGAGAAATGTTTGCATTCAGAATTAAATGCCATGGTTGAGAAGTGTCTAGATTTTTATTTTTTTTTTAATGAGCTGTATTGGGTAATATAATGCATTTAGGGAATTGTAGCAACATCTCTTGTCTTAACATTCTTCTTCATGTTCTTTTCCATGAAGTGCTTTGAAATGTGGTTGCAAGAATGTATTTCCATGTAATGTATAGGCAAAAATTTGCCTTGTCTTGCCTATGTAGTACCTCTCTAACTGATGTACTACGGCCTGTCATCTGACCTTGTAACTTTCAAGTTTTTATTTTTCTTCCTTTATACAATTGGTTCACTTTCTGTATCTGAGCACCTAATGCCTCTTGCTACTCTGTGCTAAGTTTGGTGACTGTGCTGGTTTTTCTCTTGGGCTTGCTTAGCTGGCTTGTCATACAGATACTTTTGTTCACCAGCATAAATACAAATAAAGGTCTGACAGCATTTCCCCTTTTTAAATAAGTTTTAAAACTTTGTATCTTGTACAGAAATATTACGTACTCAGATATTTGATAATGAGAATTGCCTATGAGAATAAAAATACTTTTAAAATTCAAACAACCCAAAGCCTCACACTACTACACCTCTCCTGGATTTTCAAAATAGGATTTTTACAAAGGGGAGTGATCAGCATGTTTTGAGAAACATGCTGTCTCTTAGCATCTGAAAGCGATGAAACTACAGGTAGAATAAAGTATCCCCCATGGAAACACGAATGGCAGAATTTGATTAGGTAATCTGCCTCTTAAATTGCTGTAGCCTTTTCATTGCTATTCATTGGAACTTTTTGTCATAATTTTCTAAATAGCTATGATCTTTAAACTGGAATGGCACATTACATTCAGTGTTGCTTGGCGAGAGAAGATTATTTAAGCAATCCAGTTTACCTAGTAGAAAGTGACTATTACATTTGACACCTGTAAGAAATTAGATAACCAATAATGATGAGGCTGGTAACTAGCTATTGGGATGTGAAAATATATATGTACACATGCATAATATACCTATATGTATTTATACATAGTTATGCACATAAACCTATTTTAAATGCATTCAACTTTTACTAAGTACTAAACTGAATATGATTATTTGTCTTTTTCTTTGGGTAAAATAGTTGTAGAATTAACAAGATATGTACTTTTGTCAGTTTTATTTATTCCTGCAGAACTCATTAAAATGGTATTTCAGCCTGACTAGGATGTTAATTTGTAATGCAATATTTAGAGAAAAGAATAGCTAAATTACTCTAATGATATGCTGCGTCCTGCTATATTCCTGTTTGGTTCCCTGGGTTGCAAACATTTTTAGGTCAATGACTATCATTAACTGCTTTTACAATGCCTGAAACTATGCAGCAGGGTTCTCAAAAAGAATTATAGATAAATAATAATCACTTTGTAACTCAAAGCTATGACTCTCTTTGCGGGTCTGTCATTTCAAATGTACATCTAATTGTTTTTCATCTGCACTTATGTTTTGGTATTAGGATCAGGATCAGTATTTTTGCTGTGAGGGTCAAAATGAAAATCATCCTTCTGAACTCATTGAAGAGCAGCAGATTAAATGAAAAATGAGGCTTTCCCAGTACATATTTCAGGTTTTGCTTTAGTCTTGGATTAATTTAGGTCCCAATTAGCAGGTTTTATAATGTTAACTAGTCTCCTTAGTCTTTTGCAGCCTACCTGCCTTAACCTTAGTCTAAGCTGTGGTCAGTTGGGACAGGCAAGGTGTCTGTTCCCTTCCTTCCACCATTACCACTTGGTGTACAGCAGACAAGTTGAGATATGTTTCTTTGGTTGAGAACAGAATTCTGCTTGGGGGGGAGGGAGGGGATTGGGCGGTGGCAGGAAGGAATGACCAGAACTGACCTTCATACCTAGTTGATCCAACTTGAAGAGATGCGGGAGAAAAAAGTTACTGGCATGCACACAATTGATTCCTGGTGAGAGTTCTGAGCAGTTATGAGCTGCTGCCACCACGAGACATTGAGCTAATCTAACAAGTGCATAATCAGCTTCTCTTCCTCCTAAACCTGGCCATATTTTTATCAAGTATATGGACAGTCCTGAGTAAGTGCCCTCAGAAGACAGCAAAGAAGCAGGTATTTCTTGCCCTCTCAAAGCTGAGACAGATATCAATGTGGTGTGTGAGCAATAGCAAAGAAAGTTCACTCCAATTGCTTTATTTAAATTTTTACTCTCCCTTTCAGGATTTTATTACACTGTCATCCTCTCAAGTTTAACATGACATTCCCTAAGGCAGTAGCTGTGCTCCAACATGTAATTCATCTGTTATGCTGTGAGATTTAGGTAGATCGCAGCTGCCTTCATGATAGTTAGATCTGTTTGTGGCTTTGAGAGATGAAACTTAAAAAAGGTTTTTATATCTGGTTTTCAACAATCTAAGGTGTAGACTTACCTAGAATATCTTCTCAGCTGTGCTGGAGAAGCAGAAGTTTTCTGTTTAGGGCAGAGAGGTAAGAGCTAGGCTGTTATGAGGGGAAGAAGAAAATGGCAATCTAATGGGAGAGGATGGATTAAGAGAACTGGTAATTCAGATTTGCAGCTCTTGCATGACACGCTTTGGTACAAATTGAGATCTTCATGGCACCTTGTGTCCCTGGGAATGAGGAGCCCCAGCACTTTGGCACAGGGAGAGTGGGCATCTGGGCTGTGCTTATTTTGCCGCCCTCAGCCATCCAACAGTCCAGGCATCTGCCCATTTTGCACAGAGACAACTTCGAACATAATTTGAAAGCATAAAAACCCCAAACCTCAATAACAACAACAACAAACCTCAATGGATCACATATAAGCCTAAATTCCAAAATTTAATTTTTTTAGGAGTTATGAACAAATCAAAGGCATTATAAATACATTATTTAATATAGTTCTTATTTTAGTTTGTGCAAACATAAGGACCAAAAAAAGTCCTGCAGTCAAACCCTTTCTCAGACAAGAGTAACAATAATTAGTGTTGCTCTTGTAGCCAGACAGTCACATACTAGTTGTTTTATTTGCTCTGTAATATGTAATGAGTATTCCATTTGGATTGTAAAGCAACCTGATGAATGAATTGGACTGTATCGATTGAACTTCTGTACTAGTCAGTAATCATTTTGTTTCTCAAGCTTTTATGCCCTCAGAGCAGGAATTTAAAAATGGTTTAATTGTAACATGGGGAACTATTCCCTTCAGTCAGTCAGCATCTGCTAATAGTGAAGATAAAGAAAGCACTAAAAAGTAAAAGTAAAAATTGGGCTTAAAGCATTAAGGCCCAATGTCTTGTTAAAGGATGTGGGAAGCCATGAAGGATGGTCATGTTCATTTCTTAATCAGTTTCTAAAAAAGACTAATAATCTGCTTTACTTTTTTTCACCCCCCATTTAAGTATATATTTCAACAACTTGCTATTTTTCAGTAATTGGCCATTTTTTAAAAGACTTGTAATTAAATTGTCAATATTTAATCAAAAAAAAATTTGGAACATCTACTAATAAAGGAGTAAATAAATTAATTAATAAAAGATTTATCGTTTTGAAATATCTCCATGACCAGCTGATATCTAATGTTTCTTTTTTGTCTACAAGTTAAAGCAAAAAAAAAAAACCAGAACAAAGCAAAGCAGAATCCTTTAAAAAATGGATGTCCATGGTGATAAGTCCTTTCTAGCACTTTTTCTTACTGTTCGCTTCTCTGTAGAGCTGTTGGCTAATAAAAACATGTTTCTATATAACTTAGTTCCAACAGTGTGTTCATTGTAGGACTGAAATAATTTGATGGTTTTAGTTTTGTATCATCTGATGATTTTGTGTTTCAGCAAACAGGAAATGCCTTCTACTGTGTAAGATAAGGACGTACACATGGAGGGACACTGGATTTGTCCTATACACCATCATCTAGTTCTGCAGCACCTCCAATTCAAATTCAAGGGAGATTCAAAGATTTTTTTTGGGAATTAGCATATTTTAAAATGCAATAACTTGGAGCACATTAAAATATTAGTGGTGAAATTTAGTTTGCCATGAGAGATCTCATTTTCTGTAACATCATGGGTCTTCTAAAGGCCTTTTGTTAGAGCTGAAAGTCACCCTAACAGAGAGCTTTGAAATATAGCAGCTGTGTTTTTGGTGTGGAAAACTCACCTAGTGACAAAAATGAGTAGCAGGTTGTTCACTTTTCTTTGTAATAGAATTTAGAAATAGCTTTTTAATACCCCTATTCTGCTTTTGTTGAAATGACATTGGTTTTCTGTGCCTTGAGTCTGTGATAGCACTGGTAATTTTTCTTAAAAAAAGCCCCAACAAACTACAAAAACAGCACAACTCCTCCAAAAAACCCACTTACAAATTGGATTGGCAGTAATTTCCCAAAAAAACCAATAAATTCAGAAGTGTATGACTGAAATATGGTTTTCTCTAGGTTACAAGCTAGGTGAGGACAATAGGTGGGAATTAAGACTCAATGCAGAGCACAACAGATTCAGCTAGAGGTGATTTTGTGTTGTATGTTTCAGGGCCACCTCCTGTTCCCAAGAGCTCTCAGCACTGTTGCTACTGCAGCAAGGCAGGGGTTCAAGAAAAGGAGAAAACCAGCAGGCTTAGGACTATTTTAGGATGCACATTTGGCATCACTTGTGGATGCTGAGGGAGTGGTTGTCAAAAAGAAATACACATGCTCAACTGATGAAATTTAAGATAATTTAGGAAATAAAGATAAAATAGCCCTGGAATTTGTATTTTCTGTTTAATCTACTGTAACTATTATAGGTTTTATTAGTGGATTGTTAATAACCCCGATTGACACATCTATCATCAGCAATAGCAGTCCAGCATTTCCACAGAGTGGATATATGTAATGTAATACGCTTGTGATGTCAGTCAGTTTCTGACCTTCTGTAAGTGTGAGTCTCTTGAAATATGAGATTTTTTTTTTCTCTACAACTAAAATGTATAGAGTACATCAGTTCTATATTATAGATGAGACTCCCATCAGAAATCAAGATACTCCAGTCAAGAACAATGATTGTTGGTCCAGTTAAAGTCTCCAAATTAGCTGAGGATGTAGCTGATAATATGGCATTATTGGGTAATAGAATTGTTGAGAAGCAAAACTTCTATGCTGTGGTCTTAACAGGTTGCTAGGTATGAGTCTGAAATGTGCAAAAAGATGGAGGGTGTTTAGAAGGCAGTAAAGAATAACAGATTAATTTTAAGTATTGTAAATCAAAATTAGTACAAGTTGGTCTTAAATTACCACTAGTCTAGCTTTTGCTGCCCAGTCTGTATGGTTGTGGAGATGTGATTGATTGATTTAGGTAATGCAATTGTCACGTTACTTCAGTTTGAATATCTGCAAAGTACCAGACAGGACAGTCATTGATTCCCCTGTCACTGGGGAAAGGTGTTCCACTGTCCAGTGGGGAGATAAGTACTTGTTCTTGCACTTTTATGCATTCCACCGATCGTGACACACCTCCTACATGACTGCGACTGAAATACTGCAGTCCCAGTATGTTATAGCCAACCTTATTTTTTCCGACTTAATAGACTGTATTAAGTAAATTTTAAACAGGACAGTTATTGCACATAGTTTTAGGAAACTTAAAGTTTGCCTTATTTTTTATTTCCTACTTTGCGTGGTGAGCGCTAGTGAATAACATAATGCTCTCCAAGTGTCTTCTGCCTTTCTCTCCCACACAGCATGGACTGACAGCTCTGGACATACAATTTCCAATTCCTAGTTTATCCTCAAAACTCAAAGATGTCCAAGGTGAAAAAGAAGTAGAATTGTAAGGTGATACATGTAACTTTTGATACTTCATTTCTGTCCTTCAAAGTTTTTGTTTGAAGACTATGCTTGCTTTGATAGTACTTTCAGGTAGTGATTTTTTGTTTTGTTTTGTTTTGTTTTTAGGACCATACCTATGATTTCAAATCACCCACCAGAAATGTACCAAGTGATATTGACTTCATAGAGCTGATCAATAATGTGCCAACTGGCACATATATTTATTTCCCTTTGGCTCATTACATGTTTTTTCCCTGTATGATGAGGTTTTATTGGTTGGCAGTTTTGAAGTTATCATAAATGTCCATGAACTTTAATAACAATTTGTTCAGCTCAGACAAAAATGTTTGCTTTATATTTAATGGTTCAGATTTAATTAGAGACATACTTTGGAGTTGAGCAGGAAAAGCAGAGATAGATGTGACAGGGCCTCTCTGTTCTGTAAACTGCTCTTCTACTGAAGTAGGTCTCTCCAGATCATTTTTCTATGGATTTGGAGAATAAAACTGGTTTGTTGTGTGTTGGTTTTTTTGTTTGCTTGTTTTTCCAGTGACTTTTAAGTCTGTTACAGGCTTAGTGTTTTTGTTAATGTGAAATGTTCAAAATAAGATACAGTTTTCACAACAGTAATGTAAAGACAAATTTCCATTACCCACTGTGTGATATCAGACTAAAGATTAGGTTTTCTCTCTGCCTGCTTGCAGTGTTCAGTTAAATGATGATTACTGATGATTCTGTCAACATTCTCCCAAGTAACTATTGCATTTCAAAGTCACATCCCAATGTAGAACGTTAAATTGCAAGGGGACAGCAGCAGTGTTTTTCTCTGAGCATTTGAAATGCTGAACTACACAGATTTCTTTTCTTTCTGATTTTTCTCATTGTTCTTTCACAGACATTAACACAACTTGGAATATAACATGACATGAGGCAACAGCAATATAAAAGAGGTCTTTGAAGCTGTTTCTTTTTATCATGCTTTACCCTTAACAGGTTTTCACTGGTCTAATTCCTTTGCAGTTCTAAAGAGAATTACATTTCAAGTTCCATAATTGCACCAGGGAATTGAAACCTCATTCTAAAAAAAAAAAAAGTAAAAATGTTATTCTGTCCAAGACTTATTTTATTATCAGTGTTGGTGGTGATGTATCACAAGAAAATGTTTTATTATAAAGAATTCCTGCTTATTATGTATGTCCACAAAAAGTACAACAGGCATGAATTTAAATGCTTTGATACATGCTTTTTGACCTCACTAGAAAATATTTGAAAACATTATATGCTAGCATAAATACCACAAATTTTGTAATCCTTTTTTTTAATTGAAAAAGAATTATAATTGATTATAATAAATAATGTATTATATAACATTTATTGCTTATCTAATGTGATCTCTGTGGTGCTGCCCTGTCTATGTTGTGCTTTTTAAATGGTATTTATGTGTGTATTTATTTGTTTACTACTAGTTAGCTTTGTAAGTAAAAATGGATAGTGTATTCACTCTTGTAATGAACTTTGTGTTGAACTGAGAGTAACTTTGCAATAATACATATCTCGCTACATTAACTCTTTTTTCATAAACAACTTACCATGTAAACTTGAGAAATTACTGACATGGGCTTGTCATGTTTCATTTTCCAGAAGAGGGTATGGTGTATACACAATCCCTCGGAATCCTTGGCTCATGCAATCTCCTTCTTATGGTTCTCCTCCCAAGAACACTTGCTGAGGCTCAGCTTTATTCAGTCTATTTACATATGTAGCTGCTTTATAGCTGTTGTAGTTCTTCAACTCTCCTGAATGTATGCAAATAATATGGCAGTTTTTTATACTGGAAAAACCATGTGTAGGTCAATCCAAATAGAAATGAAAAAATGAAAAGCCTTTCTTGAAGCTGAAGCATGTGATATAAGGGAACTATATTTGAAGCTTTTTTCTTTTTCTAGGGTGAGAACTTTTTTTTTACTTTCTGAGTAATAGGTGTGGAAGTTAAATTTGTAAATGGTGCAAAAAAGGTGTGTGTTAACTTTTTACTTATTTCATCATATAAATGACATCAGTAATATTTTTGTTAGAGAAATAGAGACTATATTACAGCCTGTAGTATTAATTGTTGACAACTTGGACTGATCTTTGGCCAAGGAAAACCATGACAAATGATTCTTCCCAATTCACAAGTATGGTATTTTCAATAAAAGAATATCCAGATATACTGCAGGTCATCTGGCTGCTGCTTTTAACTTAAAATTCATCTAAAAGGTAAGCATATGATGTCCTGTTTAACAATAAGGTTTGTGTTTGATTTGAAAGGTGATACTTCAGTGTTCTTTGAGAACACATTCATTTACTTCTATACTAGAAAGTGTCAAGTTTATTTAAAAAGTTGGTAAATATAAACAGATGCTAGTTTACTAATTAGAGTTACATTTCAATGAAAAAGGCATAAATATTGGAAAACTACAGATGCTCAAGCTGTTATGAATAGCTTGTTACTTAGTACTGTAACAGAGGTATGGAGAATTTTATTTTGCTTAAATAAAAATTACTTATAGCTGCATGAACTTGGTACACAAGAAGTAAAGAATGTGCCTTCATAGAAATATTAGCACTCATCAGCACAAAATCCTACATATTTTACTTCAGCTTCAAGGGGAGAACTCCTGTAGCCATAATCTGAGAAGTGGATATTGTCAGAAATAGATGCTTTGTTTTAGGGATAATATGACAAAACCTAAATTTTTCAGGTAACTTTTTTTTAATTTTAGCATTAAAAAATAAAATCCATTTCCATATGCTGTGAGGGAGAATACTTCAATGCAATTAAACATACTGCTCTTTACTACCTTCTGGATATCTGAAGAGATGCCAAGCTGTAGAGAATGAGCAAACTATATCAGAGCATAAAATTATTTTCTAATAATATATTAGAAATGTTGCAATACTGTTAACAGAATTAACTGTAGCAATGCACGACTGAATGCAGCCTGAGCCTGCATTATTGTTCTGACATGGGTACAGCAAATTACTTATGTTTTGTCCTTGAATAAGAGCTGTTGAAACCTGTGACATATTTGCCAGCATGCCTCAAATTAAAGATTTGATGATTTCATACCAAAAGTGCTACATCTTGTTGCACCGTGTTACTGACTTGCTTGTTTCTTTCATCCTATATTATGTTGTTACAACCTCTTTTCCTGATTTCACTGTAAATGACAGTGGCTAGTTTCTCATGGTGTCTCCTAAGTTGCTGGTTCTCTCTGATCAATATGTTATTTGTAGAAGAGCTGTGCATTCAGCAGTAGAGCTCCATTTAGATTATTGGAGAAATCACTGAAAACCTGCACATCTTTTTACTGCTGTGGCACCTTTTCTGTGCATAGGTGCATGTACCGTGCCTGTCTTCCTTGCTTACAGCAGCCAGCTTCACTGCTCTGAAGGAAACAGTTCCAGAACTGATCATGGTGACAACAGTTCAGTGCAATGACAGAATTGCCTCATTTGTGATTTGGATGTGAAATTAGCCTGCACACATTTTAAAGCTCAATTATATACAGTCAATTTGAATAAAAGACTACAGTCACAGGAGAAAATCAGAATTACTCATAATTTTTGCTTTAGAACTCAGTAAGGATTTTTTATGATCATCCATGCAAATCTCTACAGTTTGACTCTTCAGAAGCTTTTAAGCTCTTGTATGTACCAGGAACTCAGTGTTTGTGAGCACTGAGACTCTAAAATCTTATTTAACAGTAGGGAAATACCCATTCAGTAAGTTTATTCTGAGAAACAGTGGATGGCACTGTTGGTTTGCAGCTATGAATCTGCAAAAATAAAGCAGGACAGGGCAACCTTAAAAAAAAAAACCAACAAAAAAACCCCAACACACAAACAAACCAAAAAACCAAAACAAGCCCAATCTAAAGCCCTCAACCCAAAACCAAAGCACCCCACACTCTCCCAAGCTGAACCATAAAGCAGTGTAGTAAAATGGATGGGGTAATACTTAGATGGTGTGTCAGTGCTCAGAAATTCAGACAAATGAAGGTAACAAGACTCATAAAGTTCTTTAAACTACAAGAAAAAAAGATACTAAATTGGGTCATTTCTGTTTGTCAGCTGGACATTGTGGCTTTGTCACAGGAGAAAAAAATTACAGCTGGCTGAGATGGAAGAATGGTAGTAAATGAATTTATGTGGAAAGAGCAATGCTTCCCTGGCTCAAGGAATGAGTGTTGGTGTTTGTGGTTATCAAGGGTTATTACAGCAAGATCACACCTATGCAGAGCAGCAAATGGATTGAGTTCAGTCTTTTGGAAACTGCTTACAGATACTGTTTAGAAAATACGTTGTAGTTATCAAGTCTGGGTATTGCTGGGGGTGTGTTTATGAAGGGGTGATGTAGAAACAGCCAGCCTGCATTTTAAGACTGTGTTCTAAAGTACAATGAGACCTGTGAGATTCCTCTCATAGGAACTGTAGTGAGCTTTGAATCAAGAGATATTTTTGAAGGTTTTTGAAAAGATCAAATGCATATGTGTTTTGTCTAATTTTAATATGTGTTGTACACACTAGAGCAGTATGCTGTGGAGAAGTTGGGGATAGGCATGGCCAGTCTCCTTGTGAATGTGCAGTAGTCAGTTGAAATCATATGCACAAAAAAAAATAAATCTGATATTAAGCAAAGAAACTGCTATGTATCAGCTCATTGCCTTTATATTTGTTTGTCGAAAGCTGAAATTTATTTTAATTCCCATCATGTAAATGTTATTTAAAGAAGAGACTGAATTTATTAAGGGGAGATATCACCAAAAGACGAATATGACTGTCATTTACACTAATTATTTATGAAAATAATAGCATCTTGAAAGAATTTATTTGCAAAAGTTTTACTCCATTTTAAAATGATGAATTTTATGTTAAAACATTCCTACAGTCCAACAAATATCTAAGTCCTTGGGAATCATACAGATACCTGGTAGCTAACAAACACATTGAGGTTTTTTTTAATCCTTCTTCAGGAGGAAGATGCCTGTTGTAGTTTGTAACAGTGATTGTAAGAGACCATTTAAAGTGATGAGAAACTATTGGTTGACTAATTCACCATAAAAATAAACGCACTGGCTGGAAACAGAAGTACACTTGTGAATAATACCAAATAATTGAATTCAGCCTGGTGTAAATAACACTTCAGCATTCGTGTAGAGAAAGGAAGTCAGGGTATGAACTATGAAGTTATTCAGAAATGCTTTTTATAATTTGTGTTTTTAAGAAAATTAACATCAAATTGGTCTCAATATGAATGAATTTGAAATTCAACCTTTTCCTAATTTTGTCAGACCTAATGGCTTTAATGAGGCAAACTGTTTATTTCTTGCTTAAATTAATCATTTCTGTGAAGTGTGTGTATGTGTGTGGTAGTTTTGCTCTTCATTTTGCTGTCCAGTTTATAACTGATGATACACAGGGACCCAGTGAATGTGGAGAGAAATGTCTTACCTCGATCTGAGTTTTATCTTTTAAATAAAAGCACTGAATAAATCACACAACATGACAGATGGTGGCTGTGCAGTACTGTGCAGTGAGCACATTGCATATAGATCTAAGAGTTGCTCCTTTTTGTCTGTTGCATTGTGTTGATTAGAGGTAGGAAATTTAAGATGTGAAGTATCACAGTATCACAGACTATAAGTGTAATATCACATATTAAGTGTATTTTACACATATAAGTATAATATCACATAAGTATATCACAGTTATAAGTGTAACAGGCAGGCACTGCATGTGACTTTGGTCTCATGAAAACTGGTCAGGATGACATTTCTTCCTGTAGTTAGATCTAGGTAGTTCCGCAGTAGTGGTGGATACAAGGACATGGCTAATTATGGATAAAACAGGATTTGGATGTTACAGTATTTGAGGTTGCGGTATTAACTATCAACCAACTGTTGAGAGATTACTGGTGAGACTTTCTCCTGTATGCACGTACTTCTATGAAAGGTATACCTCAAAAGTCATTAAAACATTCATATAGGCTAATGTGCTTGTATTTTAAAAGTAATTAGGTAATCACTGTTGGACAGAAGTTATACTTGAAGAGGAAGTACTGGTGCATCATCTGTGTTTGTGTGCTCGTGTAAGATTGCACATGGTCTAAGAAGGTGCTTGTCCTAAATAAGCACCTTTAACACCAAAGTAGTACACAACATTGATTCCATAGCTATTTAATCTGCATCCTGTAATCATTAGGACAGTTTTTATTTATTTACCTAAACACATTTATAGTTTTATAATACATTGCATTCAGGAGATGGTAATGAAATGATACCACTCTTAGCATTAATTTTCTGTATCTGAATTCCAAACAACTTCTCTCTAGCTCCAAAAATATCCCATGCAACAGCCCTCCTGGCTGTTCCTGGAGCATAGTTTTAATACACTATGGGATGATAAGGGATGCTTACACTTTACCTGCCAAGGGGATGGTGCCACTTTTGCATGCTCATGCCATGATGTGATCATTTCAGCCTGCTTTTGATCATTTGTATGGATCCTTATTGCTTGTATAAGATGTAAGAATTACTGATCTAGTTTAACAAGTAATACCTTACCTTTTCCAGCCTGGATGTATGGGGAACAGATTAAATACTCTTATTATCATGCCTTAGATTAGAATCCTTTGAGATGATGAATATGGTCACCAATTAAAACACTATGGGAGGAAATGAAACAATTTAGTCATGGAGGAGGAGAAAAGGGCAATGGTGCAATTGAAAGAAAGGAAGAAAAAAAAGGATAATGATGAAATAGCTAGCTTGAAACTAGCTTCAAAATTTAAGAATGCCAAGCCAATCCCTTTTTCTGCTCAAATTCCCAGAGAGGAAATTGAATGCAGACCTCTGAAATGCTAGGGGAAATAGGCTGTGTTAATAGAAAAACCTCAACATGGATATCAGCCAGCAGTAAAGTAGAAAAATGTGAGTTTGTGCCAAAAAAATCAAGCTAGAGATATTGAGTAAAAATGCAACTTCAGTGTTGCACTTGTCCAGCTGATACATCTGATTTATTCTGATGCATCTTGTTTTTCAATATGCTTTTTTGCCACTAACTTAGAAATATGCTGTGATTGATGTTTGTTATTTAATATGTTAAAATGCAATATCTTGATAAATAGTTACGATGAAGGTAGAAAAATCTAAATAACAAAACTGGTTAGACTGAGAAGTAGCACTACACAACTTATTGATTCCAGATTACTATGTATGATTATATACTATATATAAGTGCATAATAATGTCTTTCTGGGTAATGAAGTGTTTCCATTACATGAGTGGAATCATACTCCAAAGAGGGAGTCTGTTTAAAAGCCTTGTTGTTGCACTGAACCGGTACTTGGTTAATATTCTGAGCATCGTATTTAGTTAAACCCACTAAGTCCTCACTCCAGAGTTGGTGCAAATAAAAAGAGCTTTCTGGGAGGTGCTATCCACAACTGGATCACAATGGTCATATACCAGTTCCAGAGCTGAAACTGTTTGTTTTCTGTATGGCAATGTTGAAGTGTCTTTTTTTTTTCTTTCTTTTTTTTTTTTTTTTTTTCTGGTCTAAAAATAACAGCAATTTTGGGGAAGTGAAAAAAAAAAGAACGATAAAAGTAAAAAGCCTTGAAAAGGATGCAACACTTAAATGGCTAATGTGCCCTTCTGGCAGTATGATGAGCTAAATGTTATTGTAGCTTTTCAAGGTTAACTCTTGTTTGCATATTATCACTGTGCAGATTTCACCAGACTTACATTGTTACAAGTAAAAACAGATCTTAACAATTTTTTTTTTTGTTAAAATGATGTTTGGTTTGGGAATTTCTGAGGTCTGTGAGTGGCTAGTACATAGGGCTCCAAAGAGAAGTGACCTGAAGAAGACTCTAGTATATAGTCTGATCTGATAAACAATTATAGTCTTAAGCCAGATGAGTAGTTGTACGGAAGGCTAGAGGACTAGTTATACTATTAAATCTTTGAACGTGATGATGAGATATGTGTGAGCCAAGAAAGTAAATAGAGTTGCCTTCTACTGAGGTCAGTGTTTCTCACTAATGATGGCCTTTTCCCTTTATTAGGTTTTTCTCATTCCTCTTTTTCAAAGTGCTTTGAGACCTGGGATAATCTGTCCTTTACTGATCACTAGAAAGGGAGATGTGGTGCAATGGTGTGATTTGTCCAGAACTGGTGCTCTGGCCTATGCTTTCAGAGCCCACTGTTCATTTTTACTTTTTTCCCTATTCAGAACTATGTTTCTGTTGTAAGAATTGGTTGGAAATTTTATAATTAGATGCTTCTTGGATATATCAGTTTGTTAAAATAAATGTTATGTTGGGAGGGCCTAGCATACTTTTGTCAAGAAAGTTTTTTGGGCCTTGGCTGGCATTCCTGGTTAAAATGTGAGATTCGCCTGCTTTAGCCAACAAGATGACAGGTCAGATGAGTAGAAGATATAGAGCCCAATAAATCTCTCCTACAAGAGCTATTGTCTTGTCTAGTGAAACTTTATTTTTATTGCAGCAATGACCTGTATCCTGGTTATGCACATTTGCCATAATCTTGATAATTGAAGAGTCTCTTCTTGTCCTCTGTCTGCTTTCCTGTGTATATAATTCAGTTGATTAGCTGGAGGAGAAACTGCAAAACAGATATGGTGAATTGGGACTTCAGATGTGTGATTGGGACTGTCACTTGGGAAATTCTGGTGACCTTTAAGATTCCATCTCAAAACATTGTATTGCTGTTGCTGGATAATTCTCATTTTGTTTTGAAAAATTGGGAAGTTTTATGCTTATTACAGTGCAAAATGGCATGTTTTTAATACTTTGAAAGCTAAAGAATATTGTTAATGTCTAGATGAGAAATGTTAGTAGTATTTTTTTTTAGGATCAAATGTGTTACCTTTCTAATTGGCCCAGCCAAAGGGAGAAGTCTTCATGGTGGAACGATTTAATGTGAAGGTAAAACCCAATATGTCAGCTTGGTTGACATCAGTTTCAATGATGTGAAACATAGGAAATGGGAAGAAATTCCATCAGAATGAAGCCCTCTTAGAATTATAGAAATAAAGTCAACATACTAGACAAATAGATTTCAAAAAGCTAACAGCAAATGGCTGAGTCATTGAACATTAATTTCTAGAGAGCTTTAGCAGCATTTCTGCAACACATAAAGATGTATTTTGATATATGCAGCTGAACATCAGGAGATGGCAGTAGTGCTTGCTGAATTGCAATATAAGAATACTAGGGAGAAACCCCTAGAAATTAAAATAAGCCATTTTGTAAGTTTGCCAAAGCAGATAACAGAATTCAGTTTTATTAGAACTGTATATAGTCATCCTATTTTGATTGCAAGTTCTATGTTTAATATAGAATTATTTTTTTTAATTGAAAACCACAGTTTTCAATGTATGTTTATGAATAACATATAAATATTAGGATTTTGAAAGACTGTAGAACAAATGTCCAATTTTATCCTTGGCCAAATTTATCATTTATGTCTCTTGAAAGGTTACAATGTTTGTATCATTCAGGATAGCAGCTTTTAGCAGGTGCTGCATAAATAGTAATTGCTGCTTTGTAGACAAACTATGCAGCCTTATAAACAGCCATTTAAATTTACTGAGTGTATGCATGACTCAAAAATATGCACTTGAACTCATTCTATAAAATAATGAAAAGGGAAGCTGTTCTTTGTGCAGTTTTCATGTGTGATCTTTGTGTAAAGCATATTTGGTTTTCTTCAGCATATATCTGATACTTAAAATTTATTTTACAGTCTAATCACAGTTTAAATGTTCTGAAATGCCCTAAAGGGGAAAAAACCCCATCTTTTTATGAAGTTTAAAGGAAGCAAATTTCAGAGGAAGTGGAGTTTTGTTTTATTAGTGAAATATAATTCAACAATAAATGTTGAACAGTCGATATAATATGTGCTAATGAATGAAGCTATGTAGGTTTTTTTAATTTATGGAAGAGAAAATACAGAAATGAAGAAGCTCAAGTTATTTGACTATGTTGAAAAAGTATGTTTGTAATTGCTTATTACTCTAAGATTATTATCTTTATCCTTATGACCATGGAGAGCCTCAGATATTTAAAGTAAAACAGGTCCTCCTGTTACAAAGCATTATTAAACATCAGTCCCTACAAAATACACCTTGGTATTGCCAGGCAGGGGAATGGGTTACTGAAGGAAGCCACCAGCAGAAGTTATTTAAGCTGTCACACTGTTGGGTTAAACCTGTCTGTGCTTGTTCACATGGTTGCATAGCAATCCAGATCTAGGATAGAGATTCTTGAAAACTGAACAGCTTTATTTTTTTCCCAGAGTAGAACAAGGAGACAAGGGTGGAACTTGTTCTTTTGGAGACAGGCTACACTTGGGTTAAGTCCCTCAACAAGAGTGACGTGACTATGGCAGGTATTATAACTTGTTTCATCCCAGAACTGAAGCTGACTGCCCTTCTCAGTTGTGCTGATTCAGCTATTGACAGCCCATAGTCGAAACTGTATTGTGGCGAGTTCAAAGGTTAGAAAGAAATATGAGAAAAAAGATGATAAAAAACCTGAATATCACCTTTTGGCAGGCAGCAGTGCAGGGGCTTTCTGGAGAAAGTTGTATTTAGCCCCTTATGTTAATTACCTTTGTGTAATTGGTTTTTGAATCAATCTTCATTGTTGGCTGTGCAACCAATCTGCTAATTTATTTACATGTGTGCAAGAGGTTTTCCCTTCTATACCTGCTGCCTGAAAAGTAATTTCATGTCTGCCATTTTTGTTTTATGAAAAGTGACTTTCATTCCCTATTCAGCCTTTCTCACTTGGCTTTTTTTCTCACCTGATATTTAAACTATCCTCATACTGAAACCATTATTATATATCTCTCATGGTCCTTGTTGCTCTTCTCTTTTATCTTGCCCTTCCTGAGATGGAACAATCAGAGCCAAGTGTGATGGTCAGAATACAGGAACAACAGGAATTTATATAGTGGAATAATAGTAACTTTTTTTTTTTCTTTTTGTCCTTTTCTCTATTCCATTGCTAAGAATTCCTGACATTTTGGTTGTCATCTTGGTGACTTCTGAATGATGTGCTGATGTTTCAGGAAAATACCTGTACGATACCCTTCCTGAGTAGTATGAGCCAAATACTGTGTGGGGGTAATATGGTTAATTTTTCCTCCATTTGCAGTTTTTTATATTTATCAAGGTTAATTTCTTTTAGTATTTTTGTCACTCAGTCTCTCAGTATTTTCTTTTTACTCTGTTTTAGGTTTTACTCCTCTGAATAATTTTGTATCATCAATGGATATTATCACCTTTCTATTCATCCTCTTCCCAAAGCACTTACATGTCTCAAACAGCACTGGTTTCTCTACAAAGCCCTGAATGTGACCTCCATGTTTTGAAACATCTTTTACTCCTCTGTTCCTCTGCAGCTCCTTATTCACCCCTTTCAGCTTTTGGGGGGGATAATGAAGGTGGAAAAAGGCTTTTAAACTCATAGCTGTTAAAGTAGTTTGTTCACTTTCTGTTGTGTTTCAGTTCACAGTATTCTATTCCTTTAGATATCTGTAGCTTTCTTTCGTTAAGTTTTGACACTGTTGTTCACATTCTCTTTTTGAAAGGAAACATTTTGTAGTACTGATTTTTATTGTTGTTGCTTTTTTTCCCCCCTTTAATTTCTGGGATATTATTTGAATACCATGTAAGAATACAGTATCAAAATGTTTACACTGTGGGACATGTCTTGTACAATGCTTATATCTTTGTTGAGAACTCTTGGGATTTTCTAATCGCTACAAAAGAATTATTATTTGTGTGTTTAAAGATTTTTTTTTTTTCTGTGATCTCACTTAACATTTCTTGCTCAGTGCATTAGTTGGTTGTATTTAACTTGCAAGATCCATTTTTTCTTTATGCAGGTAATGAAAATCTATAGGAGTTCTGTAGTACTCTAAACTGAATTTATTATATTTGGCTGTAGGCTTTTTTTAAAAAATAAGCTATTTCTCTGGCACAACCAATTCTGTCATTCCTACCAAGCTAGTTTTGAAATACTAATGTTCCAGTTGCTTTCAGAGAAAACAGTTTTGCAGCATTTTAATCATTGGATTATAACATAGTTTCTGAAATTATAATGAATTTTGTGATGTGAATACCTGACATGTCAGTGTGATGTCTCTAACTGGACATTTAGGAAGATGTATGTGGTGACTGAAAGCTGTTACATCTGTCCATTCTGAGCTGCTTTCTATCAGGGGTTTAGTGGCTAATCAGGGGAAGTGGAAAATAAAAAGTCTATGACACTGGTGATGTCTTAAATTTTGTTTTATTTTTATTCTTAGGAGAGAATATCACTATAATGTCTAATACTGCTATTAACCTCAAGACTGAAGGTCTTTTTCCCCCAGGCTTAGTAGTTCTTCCTTTACTAATTCTCATTAGTAAACTACTAATTCTCATTAGTAAATTAGTGTAGCTGGAAGAGTTTGGAGGCGGGAATATGATGTGTGTTGGATTGTGTTTTGCTGTGCAGCTAATGAAGGCATCCAATAGACATGGCAATTTACTTTGCACCCGGAGGAGGCTAAGGATGCTGTAGATGTGCTCAATAAAAGACCACATAGCAGACGTGCCCCCTGGCATGGCACGGGTCTCAGCTCAGTGAGCTACTGGTCTGTTGTGCCCAGGATGCAGCTCCCTAGGCTGGCATGCAGGACTTGCCTGGGGCCTGTCATGGAGCCTGGGGCAGGGAAGGTGGTCTTCTCATGTGCTTACAAGGTTGGGAGGGTTCTGTGACAGTGAAGGCTGGAAGCTGGTGTTTTCTTACATCAGGAGGAAGTCTGCTTCTCTGACAGCAGATTGGCAACTACAGAATAGGTTCAGTGCCAAAACAGCAGGTGGGGCCCTAGGGCATCAGTCCATCAAAGTGTTTATACTGGCTTTAGCCTGTGCCATGCAGGACATCTGTGAGGGAGAGATGAGTTACCATTCTGGGATACTTTCTGCTGTGTGGGACAGAGGAACCCCATCTGTTGACCAGCTGTCTAGAGAGGTTTGTGACTTGCCTTAGGGACTAGAATTTGAGAAGTTGTGGAAAAACTGCAGAGACTCCTCTGGCTCTTTGATTATGATCCCCTGCCATTCTTCTATGTGGGCAACAAAATTCTGTCAAAAAAGACCTGTGAACTATCAATTGTGACTGCATGGCTCTGGGGATGGTGGTCTATAGCACAGGAGTCCATCTGCTTTTCTCCTCAGTCCTGCCCACGAGGAGGAGTGGATGGATTCAGCAGGTCAACAAATGGTTGTGCAGTTAAAGCCAACAAGAGGAATTAGGCCTTTATGAACTTGGGACACTCTGAAGATTGAGGGCTTCTAGAAAGAGGGACAGCATCCATCTGACAAAGTGGGTCCACTCTACTAAGGAGTAGAATAAAATCCTTTCATGCCTCAGGTATCTATAAAACTATCTTGCTGTGAGGAGTGGGATCTGAGATTTCAGGAAAGAATGAATTTTCTACCTACTTCATGGGATGGTCTGCTCAGGTTTGGGAGTGTTTGGCAGCTCACTAGAAGCAGACTTGCACAACAACAAAGAATATTTTCTACCCAGTTCTGCTAATGACAAGTTTAGTGGTCTAAGAGGATCTCTCAAAATGCAAAGCTTTCACCTTTGTAGATTTTTAAATAACATGACGATGTTATTAATCTGTCAATAGGTAAGATTTTTTTTAATGCCTTTTTGTAGAAATAGAGTTAGTTTCATGAAACTAACAGTTGTTAGTTCCTAAGTAAAAAAAACCAAATTGTTACTTGATGCTGACAATAATATCAAATATTGTTTTGTCAGTGATTTTATTTCAGGGAACACTTGAAAAAATAATAACAAAATGTTCTACAGAGGTCTAGTTTCCTGGAATCTTTTAAATTTCAGTCTAATTTTTGCTTGTGAGAAGATCTTCTCACTAATAGATAATGTTCTCCTACCAGTAAACGTATTGCTCTGCTAAACTAATTATAATGATGCCTTAATATTGAGAGCTCCTAACACAACAATCATTAACTAATGGTTCTGCTAGTAAGTTACAATTCCATTAAACTAAATATTGGAAAACTATTTTCACTAAACTCTTAAAACCTGAATAAAAATTGTGTGCCTGAATATCTTCAGCAGGGTTTTTTTTTCTCCTTTTCTGATCTTATTTCCCAGTAATTTACCACTCTGAAGTATACATAGAAAGTTCCCTTTCTTTTCTTAGGTCACAGCTTTGTGTATCTGAAGTGAATTTTTGTACAGGAAGTGTGTTGATGTGGTTCTCTCCTCTGTGTCAAGACCTGCAATCTCTGAACAGACAAGATCAGTAAATGACGATTGCAAGTTTCCTTTCATTTCCATATTACCACAAGAGATGACATGTTGAAAGTCTGAAGTAGGCACTGACATAGAAGATAGGTGGGGAACCAGCATACCCACCCCTGCTTCACCCCCCTTAGGAAAAGATGGCATAAAAATAAAGTAAGATGAGGCTTAAGAAGAAAAGGATAAAGACAAGATTTTATTTTTTTTTTTCTCAAATGTGTACCTTTGCCCTAACACCCTCAAGACTGCTCCACTTAACCCTGTGGTCCTCAGCTGCCATGTCCTGCCATAGAGGTCATTGACTGCAAGCTCTCATTCCCACTGATTGGTATGTAAGCTTCTCTTTGAGAAGGAATGGCAAATGATAGCTTGATCTATTGACTAACATGCTATTGCAACATAGTAGCAGTAGTATGCTGCTCCAAACCTTGCTTATATCAGCATTAATTTACTTAAAAACAATGCAAATAGTCATTGCAACACTTTTTCTTAATAGATGTCATAGTGAGTAGCAAGGACTTAATTTATAGGGTTAGACCAGTCGGACTCTGCATAATTTCTATTAGTGCCAAGTACCTTTGGAGTGATATTTTTGCTGCCCTGACCTGGTTAGGAGACTTTTTCTTTCTCTTGGTAGGTATTAATCCATTTGTTGTACAGTCAGTAATAAAGCTTACATGGCTACATGTAGGAATACTCTCTGAGCAAAACCAGAAGTGTTTAATTATACAATGTACTGCTATAGGCAAGTAATGTCACTATTAATAGTTTAGTAAATGTGATTGAATGCTTTCTCACTCTTTTCCATACAGGCACTGAATTAATGTTCAGCCTTGATTGAGCAAAGTCCTTAAAGATCTAACACTTGTCTCATAGCACTTTCATGAATATGAAAATGCAGAATGTATTTCAAATGATTAATAACAGTGAAACTATTAGGAATAATAGCTGTCCTGCATTGTATGTGCAGGGATGTTGTCGAAGTCAGTAAAATCTGTTTTCGTATATCAACTTAATTGGCAAGCAACTTCCTCCTGCTCTCCATTCACAAACTTTGTTTACTGGATAAACACCTGTGACTCCAGGAAGGAAAAAACTGGTTTTGCAGTTTGAGGAAAGACAATAAAATCAAATGAAAGCAATTCAAGAGACTGAATGGCTATTGTGAATCACGAAAGAGATAAAATACTGTATAATTATTCTGAGAAGTTTTTTGACACAGCCTATTGGAGTGACATTACCAATGGCAGGACTGGCAAGCACATAGTCATCTGGCATTAAACAGTGCCAGAAAGCTAAAGCTTTAAAGCTCAGACTTGAGCTTTAGGCCAAGTATCAAGGGCTATGTGTATGCCCCCAGAGGAAGCTATTATTCAAAATTCTAGTCTCATGTTGAATTGTGCTTAGAGAAAATGGAAGTTTCAGTTCTTATGTCTTAATAAGACAACAACAAATGCTATGATCTGAGCAGTATGTTTCTTCTCTACCTCATATATAAGTGTCTACTTTAGGTTAAATAACAAAGAATAATGTACAGCTTTGCATTACTAAGTGCTGGTTTTCCCTTTTTGTCTGATTGCTTTTATTTCAAAATGAGAATAAAAATAAAATCTACACAAAAAGCCCTTAAGTTGAACTCTACACACGGTTCTCAGAATTCAAAGTTAATTCAAGTTAAAATTGTATTTTAACTTTGCATTAATAAATTCCATGGCATAATACATATTGTCCAGTTAAAAATAACACCAAATAAAAAAATCATGTGCTGTCTACTTTTCTAACTTTGCTGGACAAAATAATTCTTGATTTCAGGTGATTTCTTTGTCATAATTATTAATATAGAAAAAGTGCAATAGCAATCACAAAGCTAGACTTTTCAGTCAGTAATTAAAATTGATCTGATTAACATTCATTTTAAGTTCAGATTTCACAATAGAAATAATGGGCTGTATTTAATATTCTTTTTTTGACGTTAGCCTTTGAGATGTCAGTTGAAGTAATCCAGCCATTCAGAGCTTTAAAGTTGTTTCTTTCAACAAGATAAAGCAAAGATCAGGCGTCTAGAAAGAATCTTTTCTTTGGGGTATACTGAGCTTCGTCTCTAACCTCTTGAAAATGTTAATTAGCATGAAATAAAGAACAATGAAAAATGTTTGCTATTTTCCTTGCAGACTAAGATTTGGGACAAATAATTTTGCACATGTGTTGAATATGCAAGTGTAAAGAGATTTAAATATCTGATTTTAATAGCTTTCATCCCACTGAGAGAGAGACTTTTGATTATCTATGACCTATGCCAATTATTGTGATTCTCCCTGTAGGCTAGCCATAATTTTAGTAACTAATCAAACAAAGCCTGAAGGTTCTGTAAAATACCAAATATGTACTTGCACTTTTGCTAGTGACATACTTGCTACCTGACCTCCTTTCAGTTTCTTAAACTGTTTTCTGCATCCATTGAAATAATTCTTGGAGGGCAAAATAAAATTGATAAGAAATAGTCACTTTGGTTTTGGTTTCAGATCAAGCGTTAAACTTTCAGTTTAAATGAAAGTTGGGTTTATGAATGCTGAGGCATGAAATGTGTCAGTAATAAAATACTGCAAACCAAGTCAAATTCTAAAGCAGTGAGCCCATTAAAATCATTATAAAGTTCACAGCACCAACCTCACCTTGCTTTTTAGATCAATAACATCTCAGCTATCAGTATATGCACAAAGAGCACTTTCTTCTGCAACGTAGGCTTTGGGAAGCTCAGTAGAACTGTAAATAGTGTTCTACTGAGGTGAGACTCAGGACTGCTTTTCTGAAAATACATTGTCTGAGCTGAAATAGGAAGTTCTGTGTTTATTCATCACAGTGCTCAATTCAGGAGAAGTTACTGGAAAGCTTCAGGCAGTCTGTTCCTTTGTTCAATCTCTGTGACCCTGTGTCTTGGTAGTAAGCATTGGAGGAGATTTTAATGTCCTTTAAAAGTCAGCATATTGAGCTTATGCTGGTGTAGGTAAAAGTACAGGAAAAAAAGGTGTTTTTTAGTGAGATGTTCTAGCTGTTCATAGTGTTCCATATGCATCCTAGAGTCAAACCTATTGTTTGAGGTGAAATCTTTTATTAATACAACAGCACTGTTGGAGTGCTGTTGTATTAATAAGGCAAATGCTTGTCAAAACATTTTGCATAAATTGGTAGAGTAATATGTAATGAAAGTTGGCATTTAAATGAAATAGTCATTCTAGTGTTTGGCTGTGGTAGTGGCCATCACAGTAATATTTTTTGTCTAGAAATGTAAGAGAAGTTGGTCTGGGTCTCCCCAGTCTGCCAGAATTTCTGCAACAGCCCCAAGGAGGCAGATTCCCAAACCTGGCACCTTGCTGTTATGTTTGTCTTTCCTGTGCAGTCTGTATGGTGCTAGGGTGTGATGGAATGACAAAGTAACTCCATTTTTTGTGTCATTTCTGGATAGTCGTATATTTGGCTTGATTGGAGACTGTAGTAAGTTTAGTGCAGGAGAGCTGTTGCTAAATCCCTCATGTTTTACACCCAGTGCCTCTTGGTGTAGAAGACTACACAATCCATAGTAACTAATATCTTTGTAGGAATCTTTTCCCAATTATGGTTTCCCAATTTTTGCAGTTTTTTTCCTATGTCTTTAATCTTCTTACATTCACCAGGTTGCAAGATATTTTTAGGTATTTATTACTTTTTTTTCTATTCCTCTGTCACTTTCTATTCTACACGCTTCTCAGCTTTTTCTGTAGATGGCATTCCCATTTGTGTCTTCCTGTCAGCTCTCCTCTCTCACAGGAGCCTGTTGTCTCTCCACTGTGTTGCTACAGTCTGTGTTTATAGCTTTTATCACTAATGCTCCATTTCCTAACCCTTTTGGTCTCTTCTACCTGTTCTTTTCAAGCTATGGCCCATTCTGCATTCTATTCTATGTGATTACAGCAACACCAGATTGTGTCCTGTTTCAATACACTTGGTACCAAAATTCATCATTACTGCATACAGGACTGCAAACCTTGAAAGGCAGTTTAGCTCCATGAAAATAAAATTCAAGCTCATAAAATTTTACAGGTCTCAAATTTACCTTCATGCATTCTCCCATCCATAAAAAAGTAATGCTTCTATATCAAAGTAATTAGAGGTGTTTAGGAATGTAGCATTTTTAAATGTTAGCATTTCAGGCAGTAAAGTTATGCTACCTTGACTTTCAAGGCGAATACAGTTTTGTAAGTTAGGAAGGGACCACTGAGGTTTTTTTCCTTTTCTGACAAACGCTTGTCCTCTGCTTGTTCTGGGGCCCATGAATAAATGTTCGTTTTTAAGACTCGCTTTTGAGGAACTGTAAGGACTCCCAGTGCTGGTGTGAGTAATGTAACTTCGATTTTAACTTTATAGGACTAAAGGTGGGCATCTTAGATTCAGTCTAGGAACACAAACCCCAATTAGGGACTAACCTAAGAATTAAGCAGTATGGATGAGCAGAGATCCAGGGTTTTAAGTTTGTTGACAGAAACCTTTTTTTATTTATCAATGTAGATGCAGTTTATGGCAACAGCTGAGTATTGAATAAACAGTAATTCATGTCATGGAGTAATTAATAATCTTGATTTCAACATGAGTTATTGTTGGGATAGTCATGCTCTGTAGTTGTAGGCTACTTAATGTTTATAGGAAGGGCTTAATTTGTGTCTCAGTTGTGACTGGTAATGAACCTTTCTCTTTGTGTAAATTTAACACAGGAGACAAGTCTGTAGAAGCAGCTTACTATGTTGCTGACACAAGCAGCTCTCCAGCACATTTTAGAGTTCTCCTTTCAAGGATACATGATCAGATGCCTTGTTCATTACACTGAATCAGAGACCTGCCAGAAATCTATAAAATGTGCTATGTAGAGCTTACATAATCCAGTTATTTTGGGATTTGGACATGACTGACTTTCCAGCACTGTGGGTGGCCCAGTGGAGAGAGGAAGGCCTGAAGGGAGCACTGTTGGTGCGGTGCTGTGCTCCCCTTGGCATGCCTTTTTGCAGCCCCAGAGTCTTTGAAGCTGGAGGCTTTGTGGTTCTCTGAGCTCTAACAGAAGCCTGTGGTTGATGTCCCAGCATGTTCTCAAAAAGCTGTCTCAAGGTGAAGTGTAGGTAAGACTGGGATGATGAAGTTTAAAACTGCCCTTCATAACCTGACATTTGCCACTGAGTGCATCACTGAGTTCAGTAAAGAAGAGAATGTTCCTCTCAGGAACCAAGAGCAAAGTATCACTGCTTAGGTTGCTGTACTTGACATTATCAACCAGAGTTGTTTGGCTCTGGTGGTAGATTGCCATATGGTCTCCTACTCAAGAATATCCTTGTATACCAACAGAGATAATCCTACAGTAAATAAAAATTGTGTATCTCAAGCAAACAGTAGCATCACATAAGAATAGATGACTCCCTGTGTAGTTACACAAATACATCCATACAGTTAGGACTGTTACAGAACCGTGTGATCTGCTACACCTGAAAAATAAGGTACATTCCAGGTACATTTTTATATGTAGGGACCATTAGCATTGGGTGCAAACAGAACAACAACAACAAAAAAAGTAATTTTTGTAAGAGAAAAAGGAAAGGGGAACAGAAATCAGTTCTTTCAATACATAGCATGGAAGAGTGCAAGTCTCTAATCATAAGTAGTTTTTAACTAAAATATTGTAATTGCTCATTTTAAAGAGCTATGTATTGACTCTTCCTTGTGATGATTTGGTTGTTTTTACTGCCTAGAGAAATAATAGAAGTTTTAATGCTTGTAACACTAATTATAACACTATCTTGATTTGGGGGGAGATAGTGTATATATATAAATCAGATATTTTCGAAAACAAAATAGTGTTTGCAATAATAACTGTAACACCTGAAAACTTGAATTTTTGTTCCAGAATTGACCCTGTGAAACAGGTCTTGCTGCATCATTAAGCAAGTATTTTATTACTGTTTCCTATGGGTGTTCTTAATTTGCTGCTTTGTGAGAGGCAAAGGTGCCTTATTTAAGCAGGTTGTTTTCTTGAGTGCTATTTGAAATTATTTTCTGAGTTGAGCTGTCTCTTTAAGCCTTTTTGCAGTGAAAACAAATTCTGAATAAATACTTCATTTAACTTAAAAAGAGTTGTATTTCCATATAGTTGTCACTAGAGTGCTTGAAATACCTGACTTCAGTTTTGGTTTTATTTCCTTCTAAGCTCTTAAATACGTTTGTCACTTAAACAGGTTTCAAAATTTTAAGATGACTGAGTATTGTTCTGTCATTTTCAACCTCATCACTGAATCTTTCCATTGAAAAATACAGACACTTATTTTTGCTACTGAAAGAATGGGAGAGAATCTCCTAAACAAAAACAATTCACTTGCCACCATATGATTTGTAACAGGTTGAATATCTCAATATACCATGTGCTATGTTCCTATGTCTATGTGAGTGCTGCATGAGAGGATATAATGAAAAATCCTCAATCTAGTTTTGTGACAGAGTCATATAACCATGTTCATTCTTGGCTGTCTGGATATCCATATCTAGGTTTAAGATTATATATTTAGTTAGCTTTAAATTATTTGGGAATGCAGTAAATGCCCAACCAATTAACTTTTGCCCCCAGTTCAGTAATTAATATGTGGCAATAGAGAATTAAACCTCATTCAATGTTTCTGCACTAGAAATAAAGAAGGGTAGGCTTGTCCAGTATATGAACCTAAGCAGCAATTTAGTTGTTATGGCTCCAAATCAGCCAATGTACATCACTTCTGCAGTGTGAATTTGGGAATCTTGTACCTTAGGACAGTATACTCTCTATGGGACAACTCATTGACCTGAATATGAAGTATCTGTTTTAAGCTTAATCTCTTTCATTATGTGTCTAAATTGATACATCTGATAAATATAACCGATAACTTATAAATATTCTAGGGCTGTTTATTTCCAGCATAGGAAAGGGAATTTCAAACAATTCCTTCATTCTTGTCTTACATGGCCTTGACACTGATGAGTTGCATTTGTTCACAGTGACAAGCTAACTCAGTGGAGGCTAGCAGTGTACTTCTTGAAGCAGAATGAATGGTAAATGTGCCTTAAATTGTTTGAAATGATAGATACCTGCCACTGTATGGTAAATTCAATTTGAAATTACATTGTGGTTAGTGCATGCACATTTTATTTTGAACTCAGCAATGCACAAAGTCCCAGTGCCTCCAAACACTTCTTGTGTCAGCTGCTGTAATGCTCAGGTAGACTGGCATAAATCTAAAATGCCCTCTATTTGCTGGAGTTGCACCACAGTAACTGCATTTCAGTTTTGCTGTTAGTTATTATTCTCCTCTGCTTCTTAAATGGAAATGACCATCCTGTTGTAAATTAGTCACATAAAATCATTGAGAAAAGTAGACTGTCAACAGGACTTTACTAGTGCTGTTGAATATAATAGAAGATGTTTGTCTTTGTTAATAGGCAGTGTTATGGAATGATATGTTCAACATAAAAAACAAAATTTCCTCTAGTTGGGTTATTCAGGTAAAATTTATTTTCTTCTTGACTTACTCTGTAATTAATCTGAGAAACTATTTTTTTTTTCCTTTTTACTAAAGTACAATGTAAAAACAGATGCATTATTATATTAAATGCAGATACAAGTTCTATTTTTGATTTCTTAACAATCCCACTATGTGAATCAAGGTCCACCTACCTTATGGCTATCCTGGGCAATTAGATAATTCACCATGTTTCTCCCAAGATGCATAATGAGAAAGAGCGTGAACTACTTAGTATTCTAGTATGTGCAGGGCAATCTAGGTTGAATGGGACAAAATCCATTTGTGCATTTTGAAACTTATTGGAGTGGAGAGTCCCAAAGGAATTGCTGCCTAAGAAACCTGTTTACTTTGTTAGCAGTTAAAACTGATGCTATGTCCTTGAATTTGTGGGATTTTTTTTTTTTTTTTTTGTATGTGGGCTTGAAAACTGCAAGCTACTTTTGCTTAGAAAAACTCAGAAGAAGAATTAGGCAATGAGGATAACGGGACTATTAAGCTTTCATAAAAAGTTCAGCTGTCTGTGTAATAAATGTAAGAATTGATCTCTGGATATTTGAAATACATACGAAATACATATGAACACTTAAGATAGGCTGATTTATGCTATATTCAGGTGTTGTTCATCAATCACTGCTGGCATGTAGATAGAGGCTTGTCTCTGGGGATTACCGTGGCAGAGAGAGATGTCCGACTCTAGCTCATTGTTTTGCTCATCAGGTCTCTGTCACTGCTTTCAAATTCATTTGCAGGAATACTCTCAGGATGGTCCATCCCCATAATAATAATAGACTTCATAAAGCTGACTGACTATATGTAATTTCATTCTATATTGCAAGGCAAGATTTAAAATTTAAAGGCTGATTCAGTAAGTGAAAAAGCAGTATATTACACTGCGTGTGATGGCACCTGTACCTCAGTGCATATATGAGCCTATGACATCACTAAAAGAATCTAAACTTGCTTCAGTTTCATCTCACAAAAGTGGCAAGTTCTCGAATGCTTTGGCAAAATGTTACAGCAACAGTAATAATGAATGTCGCCTTTTGATCACCACCTTTTCAGTGTATATATGAGGGGGGACCTCATTAATGTTTATAAATATGTTAAGGGTGAGTGTAGAGAAGATGGAGCCAGACTTTTCTCAATGTCATCCAATGACAGGA
>JAOEGS010005041.1:0-10442 GCA_025447755.1 Corythornis vintsioides | reverse complement strand
TCCCGAGCGGACACCAGCAAGCGACAAAGCTGCCCCGAGCCCCGCACAAACTGGCCTCCCTTTCCCTCCGCCCGTGGGGCATGGGGACGGCGTGCCCCGAGTGCCGGCAGCACAGGGAGAAGGGACACTCCAGCCTTCAGCTCATCCGTAAACCTGACCGTATTCTCTCCCCCGCCCCCACCCCCCCCGCAAAACGGACACCAAACACCGCACACGCCAGTCCCGTCCCCCCGTGCCCACGGAGCGGGGCCCCGTTCTACGGGGTGAAACGAAACCCACCGAGGAGGGAGCGAAGAAAGCACACCCTGCCCCCCACTCTAGCCTAACCCCCCTCTTCTCCCTCCCTCCTTCCTTCCTTCCCTCCCTCCCTCCCTCACTAGCTGCCTCTCTCCCCTACTACAGCCATAATGAATACTGTACATTCCTAAATGTTGTGCTGTAATCGCTCCCTCTCTGTCCACCCAGCACTTTCTTCCGTACCCCCCAAACCCTTCCACCTCAGCCCCACGGCCGGGGACGGCCCCCCTTTGTGCACCGCGCACCCCACTTCCCTGCCCCCGCCTTCTTGGCCAGCAATTTACACAGAAAAGCAGAGTCCTTGCTTAATAAGAGAAGCTGGAGACCTTTTGTTCCGCCCCATGACAAGAGCTAACGCTGCAGATCAGCCCCTCTCTCTCCTCGGATCTCTCCTCCCGGCTTTCTCCCTCTTTTCACCTCCCAAAAATAAAACTACCATCCCTGTGGGGTGTAAAGGGGCAAACGGAGCCGAGGCTCAGCTCCGGAAAAAAAGGGAAAGACAACCTCCCCCCCCGAGCCCCATACCACACACACGGACACACACACACATATATAGAAAGCACTTACCTTGATATTTGGCGTCAATTTCCCTCATCAAGGAGACATTTCTCTGCAGATCGAAGGGCATAGACTCGATGGAGTCCAGATAATCCTCCACATAGTTCACTAGGTGAAGCTGGTCTCCGTTTGCAGGACTCAACATTTTTCATCCGGCGAGGAAAAATATCCTTCCCCACACCTCTCTCTCCCTGTCTGTGCGAAAACAAGTGCTGTTCCCTCCGAACACGGTAACCCCGATGAACGGCTCACTCCCTGCCCACCTCTCTCTGTAGCTCCCCCAAAAAACCGAGAGAAGCTACATCTGACTCCTCTGGTGTGAAACAGAGGGAGAGAGACACACACACACCCTCCGCTAGTCCCCTACAGCCAGCAGCAGCTGATTGAATGGCTGTCGTTGTGGGTAATTCACGAAGGAGGTGGTAGGAACAATCAGAGGGATTTGTGTGTGTGTGTGTGTGAGGGGGGGGGGTGGGGGGGGGGGGGGGGGGGGGGGGGAGGGGGGGGTGGTGGGGAGTGGGCGGGGACGCGAAAGGAGGGGGGTTTAAACCAGCTCCTCCGAAACAATCTGGAAACAAAATGTGCTCTGCAAAGTGTCTGTCAGGAGCAGCGGCAGCCCCTCTGCATGCGCCAGCGCCACTCTGCTCCGCTTCTCCTCCGCTCCCCCCTTCCCCGCTCTCCTCACCACCCGCCGCCGCCGCTGCTCCCCGGTGATATTAACGCAGCCTCCTCGCTCCCATACGCCGCACTTGATCCAACGTGGAAAACCCAAATACCAGTTTCAAACACTTGGGAAACATTCAGCCCCGCCACACACAGCGCATGCGCACCCCTCCCAGCGCTGTACACACACACTCACACACACAGACACACACACACACATACACACACACACACTCTCCCCCTCCCCCTCCCGGAACCGCGGCGCGGCGAACGCTCCTCTGCATATTCATTGTCCCTCCTCCCCTTACTCACGTTTGGGGAGGGAAGGCGGCGGGGATACGGTCGTAGGGAGGGGGTGGTGGGCGGCTCGGTGCCGGCGGTTGGCAGGGAGCCCCCGCGGCCGAGTGCGGGGCAGGAGGGGGGAGGCGGAGGCTCCGGCGAAGTTGCCGGGACGCTGCGAGGAGAGCGGCCGGCGGGGAGAGTGCGGGTTGCCGGAGCCGGCGAGCGGGGGAAGTTGGATGCTTTTGCGGTAGGGCACAGACTTTGAAAGAGTCTTTCGCCTTCTGCCAGCTGGTGGCGGAGGCCGGGCTCACCACGGAGAGAAGCAGCTCCGAGGACTTTCCTAGCAGGGACAAGGAGAGGGGGACACTGAGGACCATGCGACGCTACGGCGGTGGCTGTGCCACCACTCCGCTGGAGGGGCAGGGCCGTACCCGGCACGGCGCCGGACGCTCAGGAGAAGCGTTGCCACCCGCCTCCTTCCTCAGCAAGCAACCGCATCCATCATCCTCGCGGCACGGTGACACCCGCCCCGGCCAATCACCTCCTCCTTCGTGTCCCGCCCCGCGGCTCTCGGCCAATCCCCGCCACGCAGGAGGAAGGGCGGGCGGGAGACAGGGTGACAACGCTGCCCGGGATACCGGCCGCGATAGGGGCGTCAACGCACGGGGCGGGTGGGGGAAAGAGGCGGGTACGCGCATGCGCACGTCCCTCAGGGCGAGGAGAAAATGGAGCCGCCCAGAGCGGGCGGGTTCGGACTACATTTCCCAGCAGGCTCCTGGCTCCAGCGCATGCGCTGCGAGGCTGGGCTCGCTGCGGCGCGGGGGCGGCGGCGGTCTTGATAGGGTCAGCGGGCGCTGCTGGAGCGCCTCGGGGGTGGGGGTAGGTATGGGTGGATAGTGGAGTCTGTGTGATGATGTTGCCTTATAGCGGGCTTGCCCCTGCTCGGCCTGCCTGCCCGCCGCAGAAGGTTCCGAACGCCGCTGGTGAAGAGGCGCCGGGTACACCCCATGCCGCTGGAGTTCTCGCCGCCAAGGTGGCCCAGGGCCCTGAGGAAAGCCCCTGCTGTTGGTCGCCTTTTCCGCGGCCGGGGCTTGCTGGAGGCCGCCTGCCTTTGTTTTCTGAAGTTGCTGCCGTGGCCTTTCACTCCCAGCAGCTTCCCCGCCGCCCGGTAACGCGCCGCTGTGGAGGGCACGGGGAGATCAAACTCTCCCTGGGCTCTTCCCTGCGCCCCAGGGATGCCAAATCCGCCTTCCCGCTTTCGTCGGGCTGCCGAGCAAAGCAGCAAAAGCACCCCGGGCGGCGGCAAGGCGGGGAAAACCCTCCGCTCCCGGCCATGGCCGCCCCTGCTCCGCTCTCCCTTCGGGCGGTACCGCTCGGGGCACCCAGCACAGCGCTGCCTTCCCCCGGCGGGAGGCGGGACGGGCGCTGCGGGAGGCGGTGGCGATGCTCCAGCCCCACCCGCCCAGGGCGGGCTCAGGCCCGGCGGGGTGAAGCGCCGGGGCAGTCGATTTTATCTCGTCCCTCAGTAGGCAGCCGTGGTTGCGTTTACCTGGCATTTCCACGCGGGAGGTCCCCGGGGCCCGCAGACACCCGGTCCCGCCAGGAGCGGGGGCGTCGGGTAGCGGGAGGAGCGGGAGGCGGGCCTGGAAAACCTCTACCTCGGCTCCCGCGAAGCAAAACAACGCACGCTTTCTGCTGCTGGTCACTGGCAGTCCCCTAATTTAGGGGAGACTGACTCATCATTCCTAAATGCTCAGACTTGCTGGTACAGTCGCTGTTTATTGAGACACTGATCTGCTTCTTGTAGCGAAGAGAGGGAGCGGTGCCTGACTAAGAACCTCAGCATCTTAACCCCGTTTAGGTATTTCTGCTGCTGTCATCAGCTTCGTGTCCGAACGCCCAGAGAGGGGTTTTCAGGAGAGCAGCTGCAGCTGTTCATCCGTCTCTTCAGTGGGAGCCAGGCAGTGAAATTCTGAGGAGTGGAGGCGATCCCGCAGACTCAGCCTGTTTGAACTGCCCTGCTGCTTAGGGCAGATTTCAGAGGGCAGTTGTTCGATTTCGGAAGATACTTGTAAGTTCTCCCTTCTTTTCATCCCCTCACTTTCTGTTTCCATGTGTTGCTGTACTTGATGATGTCAACCTCGAAAAGCCGAGATCTTACATATGTAAATGATGATGAGTACTACGGCATCTAGGCAGTGCTCCAAGACAGTGTTTCTGGACCTGTGTGCTCTAGTGGCATCGAGAAGGAGTTGTGTCTTGGCAGCACTAGCCTGGGAACACCTATTCTAAATTGTTGGCACCACCTTTGTAGTTAGAGCCTGTTTCACCCTTGCCTTGAAGAAGCTGAGCCACTGTCAGCAATTAAAGGTAGTTAACAGCCCCTGGCTAGTACAAGAACATAAGCTAGTAATTATGACTCCAGAGAGGCAAGATATCTGAAAAGAATTCAGTTCAGTCCCAAAAAGAGTTGTTCTTGCAAAAAAAGCTAACTACCATTCTAGACACACAGTAGTAATTACACAAGCATGTAAGAAATCAGCTTGTAAAAGTACCTGCTAATTTACTAATCAGGAACTTCTGTCCATCTTCTAGGCAAAAAAAACCCAACTCCAAACACTAATTAAATGGAAGAACTTTCAAGTGTAGTTAGTTGTGGCCTTCTAGGCTTCAGTAATTTGTTCTGAAGTATTGAAAGGCTTGGATGCATTAAGGATAGAGAGCTGTCATTTGCCTCTTAAAAGTGCTATTTACTAGCTCTTCCTCCATTAACTTCTTTTATGTTACCAAAAGAGTGACAGGAGAAAAAAAACCCACCATAATTGGACTTTGCACAAGTCCTATGGAAAGGATGGGACTGAGCTCACCTGAGAATGCATTTGGCTTATAATTTGAAGGTCCCCTTTCACAGTTCTCAAAGTTGATTGTCCTGGTTTGAGTGAGGACAGAACTAATTCTGTTCAGGGATTTTACTGTTCAGCTCAGATCTTCAACCAACTGCCCTGTCTGAAGCCAGCAGTGTGTTCCCCAGGCAGTGTCTGCTCCTGGCAGTGATAACACCCCATGGTTAGTTAGTGCCAAGGGCTGGTGTGCAGACCAAGGCCACTGCTGGATCTTGTGTGCCATGGGCAGGCTGCACCTGTAGGAAGAAGTGGATAGGACAGGAGACCCCAGACTGACCAGTGAGGTATTCCAGCCTGTATGTCATGTTTGGTATAAAGCTGAGGGGTCTCAAGGGTCAATCTGGCTTGCCAGCTCTTCTTCTTCATTGACTGGCATCCAAGGAGGACTCTGTTCTGCCTTTGATCCTGATCTGTGTGTTCTGCAGCTCTCATCTGCTGCAGAGCCCAGTCCAGGACTTTCCTGGTACCTGCTCCACAGCACCAGTGGCGATGATGACATAATACCATAAGTGGTTTGGGTTTGATACTGGTTTTGTATATATTCAATTTTTTATTTTTTGTTTGGATTTTGTTGTTATTTTCATTAAATTGTCCTTAAAGCTCTTCTACTTTCCTTTTCTAATCACTGAGTCTCCTTTATCTCCTTTATCTCCTTTATTTCCTTTATTCCCTTTCTCTTCCCCTTTGGGGAGGGAGGGGGGTTCCCAGTGTCTGTTCCCAGTGTCTGTTACAGGTGTAGCAAGCTGTCCTGACCCCTACTGTGACAGTAATTCTCAGTGCTTTGTGGAATGATGTAATCAAATAGACCTGGACCCAGAAATATCTATTCCTTTAGGCTCAGCAGCATGACAGCCATTATTTTTGGAAGTGGGAGAGAGGAAAATCAGGTTTATGTGTACATCTCCAGGTTGGAAAATTTTGGAAGATGTGGAGCTGACACCCATTGCCCATCTCTGCCTTTCCTCCTCCACTTTTTTTGCCTCTTGCCCCTGAACTGCGGTAGGTGGGAGATGGGAGATTTTGAAGGGGGTTTCAGGGTTTTTTTTTTCATATTAGGTTCCTGTTTCTTGCTCTGGTGGAGCACTCACAAGTAGAAGCACAGGGAATGACTGTCAGGCATCAAAGGAAGAGACTTGTAGGTTTAATTTTCTGTTTTCCATACTTCATGGGAGGATGAAGTATCTCACTCTCCTCCTCCTTCCAAGCTCCTTTGCTCTCATTACAGAGAAATCTTTCCTGTGTAGAAACCCAAATCTTTGAAGTTGTCAAAAGTTTCTTGTTACCTTATTAAAGATCTAAACTTTCAATTATGGGACTCCAGGGAATCTACACTCAGAGTAACAACTTGCAAAACTATATGTAGCATACATATTATATGTGTGCATATATACTTCATATAAATACTCTAGCAACCATATTTATTTCAGTCATTGTGGTTATTCCAGCTCATCAGCATAAAGTTCTACATTTTTAATATGGAAAATAATAAAATCCCAAACCTTCAAACATGTTTCAGAAGTGCAGGTGCTGAGTATAATGGGGATAGCTGGTACAAGGAATTCTGGCTGCTCCCTTTCTTTCTCTGCCTTAGTTGAATATGGCCATGTGAAATACTGTGCATAGAAAATATAGTGTCTTCTGATTGTTAATCATTATACTTTATAGCTACAGATTAATCAGTTGAGTTATTCCTTCTAATGAATTGCTGTTCCTGCACTATTTAATAGCTTAATCCCTCACTTCTACAGTTAGATATGGTTGTGTTTTGAGTGGTGGTTTTGTTGTTTTTTGGTTGGTTGGTTTCTGGGTTTTGTTTGTTTGGGGTTTTTTTTGTGTGTGTGTGTTTTGGGGTTTTTTTTCTGATGTGTTTCTTTGTTTTCATTATTTATTTGTATTATTTTCCTTGTTTGACTGTTTAGTCTTTATAAAATTACACAATCATTTTGGTTGGAAGAGACCATTTAGATCATCAAGTCCAACCATTAACCCAGCACTGCCAGGTCACCACTGGAGAGTAGGCTTTATCAGTCTAAAATACTTACCTGAGTGACAATAATAGAATTTTACAAGTCTCTTCATTTTATATATGTTTGAAGGTTTTGAAACACAACTGCAAGAAGCTGACATGCAAGATGAGAAGAGCTGAGGTTTGGAAATGTGGAGACCAGCAGACAAGTCACAGTTCACACTTCCATGCAATATGCATTGTGCAGTGGACAGTGTATACCATTTACAGGTGGTTGGGGCAGAAATACCATGTCATGCAAATGATGTAGGAATCATGGAAAACAAATCAGCAGGTCCTTTTCCTGCTTCCTAACTTCACACACTTCCCAAGTGCTTATAGAATGTAGGCCTGCTATTCTCAACATTTTGCCTTTTTTTTTTTCCTAAGTCAAGTCCAACTTAAGAAAACATGTTTCACTGGATTCAGCTTCTCATCTCTTCCTCTGCTTGCCCTCAGATTTGCATTCACTGCCTCTTTTCACTCCTGTTTTCTCTCTGCTGCCATCTCTTTCTTGTACCTGCTGCACTCAAACAGCACTGACACTAACAGTGAGCAGAAAAAAATCTCACTGGAACTAGTAACTGTGCAGTGCAAGGCCAGGGCTGAAGTACCCATCCGAGTTGTCCCAGCATGGAGTAAGCACAGATCAAGGGAAGCTTATTCCAAGGGCTGCACATTCAACAGATGCACCTCAACAGCTGGGAACCACTGACAGACATCCATCTGACTGAATTCCTACCCACCCTCAGGCTGGCTTCTGTGAACTATGTCACAGGACCCAAGTGCTGCTGGTGAAGTCAGGCAGTGTTTGTTAGAGCAGCTGGCAGGTAGGTTGTCTGAACAATAGTAGGTGGTGTTGAAAACTCAGGGTCCAGCCTAATAAGCTTTTGACAAAAGGAGAGGTTTATTTTGTTCTTTACATCCAACAATTACATTTCTTTAGCAGTTTTATTTCATTCCTTAGAACCAGTCTTTAGAACAGGTGCTTTCTCTTTATAAATGAGACTTTTTACTTAATGAGTATTTGGGGACCACTTAACATTTACAGTACTTCTGAGTCAAGTATTTGTAATATGTTTGAGACAATTTTTTATTCTTTAAAAAAAGATTATTTGACAAACTGATAAGCACCTAGGTTTTATAAAAATAAAAGGTATGTCAGTGTTTTCTAAGGCAGACTGCTTCAGAGTGCCAACAGAGACTCAGTCCACTGCAGGGGATTTAACTCAGCTTTGCTTAGCTTCTAGTTTGTCTTTACAACCATTTCCCCCTTCATTTTCTCACAGTCAGCCTCCTTGCCAAGCTCCTGAGCTACAATCTGACAAGAAGAGCCACAAATACTGAAAGTGTGCTCTTGATAACACAACAAATGCAGCCTTCCCCCTCTGACAACAGTTGTGAGTCGGTGTGGTTTAATATTTTAGGAGAAAAGCCCAGTACTTTTAGCAATAGGGGGAAACTGTAAAGCCTTACAAAACAGGTATCTCCTATTAATCCACAGAAACAGTATTTTTGAGCTTAATACTTATAATACAAAACATGCTCTTGGATTTGCCCACTGACCTTGCCTCTGGGGACAAAGCTTGTAGGTAGCTTGGGAACTGGAAAATACAGGAGGAGCCAGAACCCCCAAAGATCCTTCCTGCCCACCACAGAGGTGTTGCAGAGCTGCTGGGGGAGAGCACATAGACCTGTGCTTCCAACAGGTTTTCCCTTTTGATCAAGCCCAGAGGGGAAACACTGCCTTCTTGCATGTGCAGATAGAGGGTCAGAAAAGAAATAAACACGTTCTAAGGTGTTCAGGAGTCACCTCCTCTGAGTTTATTTTAAACAAGGAAGATTTGGCCTTAACAGCTCCTAAGAAAAAGGTGAGATGGCCTGACAAGTATTAAATCCACGAGTGTCCCCTTGAAACCAGTTTACCTGAAGCTCTGACAGACACAGCCCTGTGGGGCTGTGGGGCCAGCTCTGCAGAGCACATCTCCTGTTGGCTATTCAGCAGAAAATACAGAGTAACAGGAGTACAGCAGGCCCAGACTTGGCATCCATCAGCTGTACCCCTGCCTCAAAAGGCACCTTCAACCCCAGGTGGAAGCAAAGATTATTTTCTGCCTCCAGCAAGAGATTCCTTTGCTGCTTTTCTGCCTCTCTGGTAGACAAGCACCATCTCAGACCACATGTCTCAGGCCAGGAATCAGGAAGGGCAACAGTTTTGGGTAGTGTAAGCAGGGGTGTGCTTGCAGCCACAGACCCAGTGTTTCCCAGAATGTTGGTATTTTTAACAAATAATTTATGGTTCTAATCCATCAGGAATAGTGTTGCTTCTCCTTTTGAATTACATTCTTTTGGTAATTCAGTGCCTGTAGAATACTTTCCACTGAATTGCTTCTGCTATGTTGTAACAGATCTCAAGTGTGAACGATGTTAAGTGTTCATTTCAGGCATTTAATAACCCACCCTCAGAAAGGAAGCTTTTTAGCAGGACATGGGTTTCTGGACTAAATGCTAAAAGCCAGCCTGGAGAGCACAGACACTAAGCCTTCTGAAACTACCAGAGAAAGAAAAAGCTCCTGTATTCTTCTGATCTGTTGACAGTTTCAACCATGTTAGCTAAACCTGGAATTAAGGCTAAAAAACATCAATTGTTACTTAGTATTGATTTGGACCCTGTCAAAAGTGCTTGGCACAGCACAGAACAAAGAAGACAACAACAGAGTTAATGACAACTCTGAGCAGGATGTGTGTTGAACAACAAACACATCAAAACTGGCTCACCGTGGAAACTGAAATAATTAGCTTGTGAAGCTTCCCAAAAAAAACCAAACAAAAACAAGCAAACATTTACAAAAGTTATTGGATGGCATCTTCAGTTCCATCCTAGCTAGTCTCAAATTAGCAAGCCCATCAAACAGGTTTCTTATTTGATCAAAAAGTTAAGATTGTTAAATGAAAAATACTGTGGAAAGTGTATTTAAAAAAAAAAAAAAAGGAAACATTTGTCCCTGGTAGGGCTTTATATCCAATGCACTGAAATGAAGCAAACCACAGATGGACATCTATTATTATGTAAAAGCAATTATTTTAAATGATCACATTACACATGAGAAAAACCTATCAAACCTGTTTGTGGCAGATAGAAGAGGAAACAAGACAGGCACTTCTGTGAGGCACTTCATCACAGGCAGGTCTGCTTCTTGCAGTGGCCAGTCAGGAAAGGCTGCAATCACTCAGTGTTACCTTCCTTCCTTCAGAGGATAAGAAGATGCTTTAGCAGGCAAGTAGCACAGTGAGCTGGGAGAGCTCTGAACCGTCTGCTCAGAGGCTCCTGTGGAGGAAGATGGTCAGGAGTGGAAACAACAGTTTTCTCTGTCTTATACTAGAGCAAGGGTGGTTGGAAAAGGAGCTAACAGGCCTCAACTTCTACATGTGCTAAGAGGATGCTTCCCAAACATGGCAGCAGACCTGTGGTACTCCCTGCAAAAGGATGGGGTGATGTGGGTTCAGAGAGGCCAGGGAAATTAAGGGTAGAGCAATCTACCAAGGGAGGAAAAAAAAAACAAAACACTGGAGAAAAAAAAAAAACCCAAACAAACTAAAGCCCAAAGGATTCTGCTGAGAATGTCATCTGGTCAGAAGCTGGGAGAGTAGCAGGGAAACAGGCTGCCCAGGGAGGTTGTGGAGTCTCCATCTCTGGAGACACTTAAGAGCCGCCTGGATCTGTTCCTGGGTGA
>JAOEGS010005040.1:31751-62645 GCA_025447755.1 Corythornis vintsioides | reverse complement strand
TCCTCTCCTCTCCTCTCCTCTCTCTCCTCTCCTCTCCTCTCCCTCTCCTCTGGTTCATAAGCACTTATGGTTTATGAGTTATATCACCCAGGTATAGATGTGTATCATCAACCAAAGGCAACATGCCAGCAAATTCATCACAGTGAGTTCCCCATTCATTCTCCATCTCTTTAGTTTTGCTTTACCACCAAGTGCCACAAGACTAAGCACCACACTGTCTTGGTGAGAGTGATTTGCTTATGTGACAAAGAGAGGGCTCTAGCTCCTTCCTGCACATTGCTTGTAATTCTGAAGTCCTTGTCCTCCAACCAAAACTCATCATTCTTTGGGAACAAGAGAGGGAGTTTGGATGAGTGTTAAAAAGTCTGGACTTTCTTAATCTTACATGTGGCTTGACTGTTCTAGGCTTGGGACTGGTCAGCAGGGAAAGCAAGCTAATGTCCTCTCATCTGTTTTTCCTGTGCCAAAGATCTGGATGTACAGAGGTTGTCAGTTATTTCCTCATCATTAACATTAGATGTTGGAGGAGAAAGGCTGTCCTGGAATGGTCAAAGAGAGAAAGTCATCCATGTATTTGCATTTTAGTGCTGTTAATGGTTCTGCCTTCAGAGCAGCTCTCTGGTCTGAGGATGGATTTGCAGAGGAACTGCATTTTTTTTGGTAGGTTTCCTTTGAAACAGAAACAAAACAGGAAAAAAAAAAGAAAGACACCAACCCACAATTTTAAAAATAGGATGCTTTAAGATGCCTCCTGGAAGTCACAGGCTGTCCTTCTATCGTTCAATTTTTTGAATTCTTCAGGAGTGAGAACAGACTCGGTTGTCAACAGAGAGCTGTTCACAGAAACTAGGCAGGAAAATGAAAGAAGGCTCTCTATTGTTCAGGGATGTGGTGTAGGCTGCAAGAATGCGTTGGGAATGCAGCGCCTGCATCTCAGGCAGAGAGAGAGGTCTTTGTGTGAAAACACTGAAGCAGAATGTCAATCATATAAATAACTATTATCTCTTTTTTTTTTTTTATGTTGATTATTGCTATCACACTCCTTCAGCTGGAGCCCAAAAAGATAGATCCCAATTGCCTGGAACATGCTGGTGTCTCATCAAAGCTGTCCAGATGCTGCTTGCAGGGGAGCTGACCTACCACAAAGTGGGGAGCAGTGTTGGAAGGATTGTACCTCTGATGTGTCCTCTTCTTTGACCTTCTGACATAATCTTCATCATAACTTTTTCATAGGTAACCTCCAACCACCCTGCTCTGGTGTCATGTAGAAGCAGCATTGTTTTTTCCTTAGAAAAATGAGCTCATTCCTCAGAAGAATGAGCATGATTTGAAATATCCATAACTGAAAAAGCGAAATGTTGGCTAAGAGAGAGAAGCTGCAGACTTATGCAAATGTGAAAGCCATGCTTTATCTCACAACGGTTAACATTGTGTCTGGGTGCAGTGATGTAAGAGCACTGTTATGAAATTCCTCAAAATCCTGAACAAAATAGAGGCAACGTGCCTGATGCTCATTTGTGATTCAAATAATTTCCCTCTTTGAGCAAATGAACGCTTGAAACAGAAGCTTGCAGAGCTGGGAATAACATACCTGTTACCACCTGAATTCAATCGACTTCCTCTGAAGTCTTGCTTCTCATGGGTTGCAGCTACTTCGTGATGCTTTAGTCAGATCTGCCTTTGAGGTAACACATCACTGGTTTGCTTGCCAGTAATGGGAGGAGATCACATACTGAAAAAATCCACCCCACTGGGAAAAGTCGAGGCAGTGTTTTGTTAGCCCACACCATGTGCTGTGTAGCAATCGTAAGGGATCTCTTTCAGAGGAGTCATTTAGGGCCAGGAGGAGCAAATCCTGCTTCCAACACCCGTGCAGATTTGCTGTGGCACTCAGAGGTGAGAGCTGATGTGTGTCTAAGCAGGAGGGAAGAGGTCCTGGGCAGTATGGGGAGCTCAGTCCTGCACCACTGAGAGCCAGAAAGCTACTTTTAATCCCAGTGTTGCTGGGTACTGGCTGCATTATTATTCCTCTGTATCAAGGCCCTTATCTCACAAACACTTCTTCCTGACATGGTGACTAATCTAAGGAGCAAGGAGGAGACTGGGAAAGCTAATAATGAATACCTCTTAAGTCATGCTTCCTTAGGCTCTCATCATACTCCATTCCATTTTATTCTGAGGATTGACAAGTAAGGGGATTGGACCAGAGATCATGGGATTTCCTCTTCCTCAGGTATAACATATACATGGTTATCCACACTGTGCCTCATGCTTGAAGAGAGCTTTAGGAGTGTGGATTTCAGGGCAAATTGTGTTGCTTCTCTAGACTATGCCACTGTTTGTTCAGTACAGGGAATAAACTCGAGGCCATATCAAAAGCTCAGTTCATTTAAATCAATGCAGCTCTCTTCAGTTCAATAGGGCTGTGCTGATTTGTACCAGCTGAAGATTTATTTCACTACCTCAGATTTCTTCATCATTTTTATAGCAACTGTAGCTGTGTAGCACTTAATAACAGCACGTTATTATGTTAGAGTTTTCCATGATTCATTTCAGGAATTCAAAGTACACATAACCATTTGTACTTACTGCTTCAATGCTTTGCAGAAAAATGTCTTGATTGAAGAAGCAAATCCTATTTGTGTGCAAAAATACTGTTTATTTGGCCCAAACCAGCAATTGTAAAAGTGACCAGAACACAGAAACCTGCAGGATGGATGTACCATTGTGAATGGCCAATAGCTGAAGAAATCTGTGTATTGTTTCATGAAATTTTAAAATATGTTTTTCAGACTAACCCGTGAAAAATATTCAGTTTCATTCTAGAGGGTAAAAACCTTCTGAGAAAAATTTTACAGCTGTTCTGTTTTGGTTACAAAAACAATAATTTATTTTTACCCCCATTAAAGCACAATTCAGAATATATTTTAATATGAAAGCCTGCAAAATCTTCCTGAAAGAAAAAAGAAGTTGTTGCAGTTCCCTGGGGAAGAGGGAAGGGTTGTTTCTTTTGCATTTGTCTTGTGCTGTGGGGGCATAAAAATGCATTCTACCCACCATAGTTTAATCAAAAGCTATTTTAAAAAAGAAATGTGATTTGTCTGAGATAGTGGCCAATACTTGATTTTGATTTTTTCGTTTTTATTAGCACTGTACAAAGCAAACACTCCAGTTGGGGGTTCCAAACTACAACTACCAAAAATCTCTGATGACTAATACTTCCTGGCTGTACTTCATGCTGGCTTGAAAAGAACAAGACTACTTTTCATCTAAACCTGCCCTAACGTTATATAAAAGGTTGTAAAAAAGCTTGTGTGGGTCCATCCACAAACATCCGTCTTTTGCATATGCTTGTGGTGTTGTTGCTAGTGGCTTTGGGGAGAGTTAATCTAATGTTTAATTAAATCGTTTGGCTTTATTCAAAGCATGCTTCCTTTTCTAGCTGACTGTTTTTCATGCAGGGATTTGCTGCAGTCCCAAAAGAAGAATGAATAATGTTTCCTATTTTGACCACAGTGTGATGTGATCATCATGCTGTCACTGGACATTGCTACTGACTGGCTTCCAGGGAGAAAAAAAAACATCCCTCGTCCACTCTTGCAGCTGCAAGGCCATGTGGCAACAGTGTCCTGCTGGTGGGCAGAGCATGTGATGGTGAGCTGGGATCCTTGGATTCTTTCCTTGCCCTGGTACAGAGTCAGGCTGTGAGTCTGGGTGACTTAGGTAGCCTTTAATTAAAATTCAGGTGATAACACCCACGTCTTCACAATGTTATGAGGGTCATTTCTATGTGTTTAGGAGACTCTGACCCTCAAGTTAAACTGTCAAATGACCATAAGTTCAAAATAGCAGCTCAAAGTAGATGCAGGACTGAGCACACTTCTGATTTTCTGTAGGAATCTGTGTCCACCACCCCACAGATGCAGAGGCATCATATAAACTCCTCAAGAAATACTAAGAAAGATCTACATAAATCCCCTCTTTTCACTCAAAAGAAGACACTGTGTCTTCCCATTCCTGCTCCCTCCCTTCCATCAAATAAGGACCTTCTATCTAGCTGCTTATTCCCTGCTAGCACCACCCTCATGCCTTGTTCCTCCCTCGCTCTTCAGGAAGTTCTCCATAATGTATTTCCAGTTGACACGGACTGGAAATTTAATACTCCCAGCTGCACTGCCAGCAATACTCCCAGTCCTTTCCTCTGCTGGCCTCAGCTGATGTTAAAGTCCAGCTCCACCAGTTACTTTTCCACACTAGAACTGGCAGGAGGCTCCAGCAAGTCCAGGAACACCCAGGCTTCGGGAGAAGGCTGGAAGGAGTGGGCTGGGTCAGAATTTCCCCCACCTCTGCATTAGTCTGTGTCCTGTGATTAAATTCTCTCCCTCCTCCCTGCCACAGATGGAGGTTCCCAAGGATGCTGTCAAATGCAGAATTATTGCCCACTGTCTTATGGGGAATTACACTGTGTAAGGAGCTCGCTGGTCAGAACAGCTCAACTTCCAGTTGAGCATCCCTATAATGACCAGATCTTTTAGATATGTTCAGCATTTTACACTTATTTGCCTTTCTGGATTATAGAATCCTGAAAGGCAACACTTTATGAAAGGAATAAATAACTACAGAAAGAACTTGTTCAAAAAAAATCAACATCCCGTCCAATGGTCCAATTCCTATGTGTATTTAAGGATCTTGTGAAAAAGTCACAGATTATTTATAAGCTTTTTTTATTATTTATTTAGCATTCCTACCAATTTTTACATAGCTTTCTTTATTGTTGTCTGTCCCTTGTTTTCTGTTTGTACAGTAAACATGGTACCTGCATTTGAAGTGATCATCTTTGATCCTTGCACTGGTTTCATCAAGCTGTTTTGTGGTCGTCTTCATTCTTGTACTTTCTTAAGTATGATAATTGAAAGTTTCTGCAGGGTACCTTCTTGATTCTCCAATTTTCATTCTCTTCTCAGGCTGGACTTTTGTTTATACAGGTTATTCTCTAAGCAGAAACTTAACAGAGTTTTGTTAACTTAACACATGTTCAATTTCCACTCCTTTAGCCTGGACTGCTGGGGCAGGACTGCACCAGGGCTCACCAGGACAAATGCTCCTCCTGATGGTTGTGGCCACTGGAAATTGAGACAGAGATTCAGCCTCACAGGACCTGACAGCACTGCCTTGAAAACACAAGCTCCCCCAGGCCAGGGGAACCTTCAGCCATACATCCCAGGATTGTCTTCATCCTTTGTCACCCCAGAACACGGTAAGGATGCTCTTGTAGAGGGTTATGCTACATCTTGGCTACAACTGTGAAGTGGGTACCCATTTCTTGACACAAAGAGGTTACTATAAAATGACTGCTCTGTTCTAAAATGTTACTGGCAAATTGTCATGAACATGGGAAAGAAACAAGAGTGTTGAGAGCTCTGGGTATCATTGAAATAATTAAATATTATGTACAGTGATGCCTGTAATTCAACTTTTGCTGTGGTAAACACAGCAGAAATGACTGTAGCATAATGTTATTCCATATTCTAAGCCAGATTCTTGAGGTTTGTTTTATTTATATCACATGTGGCTGGGAGAAATAATTCTAGGAAGGCTCATACCATATATTTTCTTTTCAAGTTGCCAAAATATCTTAGAGAAATCAATGGCTGGGGACTCTTCTGTGTGGCTAAAGATTTATTTTTAACCTCTCGGTGTGCCAAAATCAGGAACAATTATTAATCTGTCCTGAAACTGCCAATACAACCTGCTAGCAACAGATGGTGTGAATGAAAAGCCAGAAGTGGCCATTTTTAATATTCAATAGATTAAAAAAGAACAACTTAGTTCTTTAATCTTATCTAACCTCTTGTGACCGAGGGTCTAAGGTATTGACTTAAAGACAATATCAATAGCCTTGATTTGAACCTGAGTCAACCAGGGAGCTGGATCTTATTAGGTACTTTGTACCCCTAAATGATGCTGCATGTTCCAAGCCTCTGTTGACCTTGGTGGGAGATGAGCACTAAGGGTTGACTTTGGCAGCTTAAAAGATCAGGCCCAGTCAGAGCACCTAGTGCTGCAGGTACTGTGCACTCCGGGGGTTCTCGTTTATGTCTGAACTTGTATGGTAGTTAAGAACCAACCCCTGTCAATGCCTAGGGATGGAAAAGTATTACATTACTAGATATTATCTCAGTCTTGCTGTATTTATACATCTCAGTTACAAAATCAGGAAGTAGTGCCAGCCATCGTTTGGATACTGCTGGCACAAACACACACAGAGAACAAAACAAAATAAATCCCAGACTGCAAGCCTGCTTTAGTTTTCAATTAGTTAATGATGGTGGAAATCTGAGTCTTGCAGCCTCTGGTGATGCTGTGCTTCTAGAGAGACTGATCTTTGCCCCATGTGGCACTGCTGGGGGTTGCAGCAGGAACACAGAATTTTACAACTTCCCATGAAAGATGGATCCCAAGCATAGATTCAAACTCATCTCACCTGGAGGAAAGGCTGTATCTGAATTTGAGGTTTGGATTGCTCGTTATTTCCTCTAGTATCTCCCCAGTCCATATTTGCTTGTGAGAAATAAGGCAGAGGGAGACACAAAACCACAGCAGCAGCTCATATATAAAGACAGTGCTATTAACAGGGAACAGGTGAGGAAGAACCTGAATCTTTTGCACTAATGACTCCCAGGTCAGGTATCCCATCCCTATGTGCTTGTCAAGCCAATGCAGCAGATGTGGACGGATGACAAACGTTGCACGTGTGACTCTGAGACAGACAAAACCTCATGCAAACCAAGGGCTGCAGTTTGAGAAGCTGATACTTTCTCTGTTTTTAATGCCTTTATCAATCCTTGTCTGCATGGACCCCATATTCTGTCAGGCCAGCAGCTCCTCACCCACAAATCCCAGTTCTGGTCCCAGCCTCCCTCCTGCAGTTGTTCTGCTCTCCTCGAGTGCGGCCCCTCTGCCCCTTTCCGCCTACGTGTCCCACACACAGAAACCACTGACCACGGTCAGGCAGTCCCCTGACAATACAGCATGTGGGAAAGCTCTTCCAGGGCAAGCAGCAGCCTTTCAAGAGCTCAGGCCAGAGAGGAAAGGCCGATGCTCCATGGGAGAGCACTGAAAGGACATGGAAGTTTTCTGATGAAGGGAAAATGACCTCTCCCCTGTGGGTTTCTGCAGCTTCCCCCATGGAGGTTACAGGAGCTTTCTGAATTGGAGGAGTGGAAGAAAAAATTCAAAAACATTAAAAAATAACAGGAAAAAATAGCCAGTTAGAAAGATGTAACTTTAATTTATCACACAGTGGTGCTAGGTACTGCTGGGAAACAGGAGATGCTGGGAAAGATCCACTTAAATATCAAATGATCTTGGACAGCAACATTTTATTTGCCCAACACAGTGAGACAAATACCTAATGAATGAGGGCACAGCTAAACACTCACTGAAATGTTCTATCAGCCCAAGCTGTGGCTGAAAGCAGTGCCCCCAGCATAGCCTGTCCCAGGGAATTCATTGTTACTGTTCCCTTGGGCAGTCCTGCAGGGAGCCCGATGGGGCACTGATGTGGTGAGGAGCAGGAACTGCTCTGCTGCTGGTGTTTTCACAGGGAGTGCTGATCTGCTCTCACCCCATGGGAATTAACACGAGAATGAGCAACTAGGCATGTGAAGGGAGTTTGTGGGAATGCAGGGAGGAGTGACAGAGCATTTTGTTGGCATTGTGGATGTCTGATGGAAGGAAGCATCTGTGTAACCATGGCCTTGGAGGTCTCAACTAATGGTCTCAGTAGAAATAAGCAAATTATTCTTCAGTTCTACTTATAGATGAAAGACAGAGTCCCTTCTTAGCTTTGGATAGGTCTGGAACCTAAAATATATTTGCTTGTCTGAAAATGGAGTTGGGAAGGGATTATTTGCATTTGAAACATTGGTTTTGTCTTTCTGGCAAGTCCATTTATCACAGAAAATAGTAAAGTATCTGCTTGTGAAAGCAGGCTCAAGATGTTCCTCAGTGGTCTTGTACAGGCTAGCCCAGTAATTCTAGATACCCAGTGTGTATCTTGCCATGCAGGACACACAGAGTTGAAGGATGTGGAGCACTGAGAGTTATTCCACTGTATGACAATCACAGAAACATCTGTTCTCAGTAACCCTCTGCTGATCATGTGTAAAAAGTAAATCTTTAATAGTCCCCAGTATTTCCCTTTTTTAACAGCCACAAGTCTGAACTTCAGATGAGTTTCCCTTACAAACCACTCCCCTTACATAGACCTGAACTGTATGTCAGCCCCTGCCTTTGTATCAAATCTCTACATGCTCTCATGGTGTTTTGCAGCATTTCTCTCTGCATGGTCATACTCATCTGAACTCAGAGTTCTGCATTGTTTCACATTTCATGGCCTGAATTTGATGATTTGAGTTGATCTCAGATTTCTGACCTGCAGAGGAGACCAGACTATTACACAAAAGTGGTGCTGAATGCAAAACACATTGCACTGTCCAAGTTTCTTTTATAGAGCTGTTTTCACACAGTTCCAGGAGCTCCCCCACCTTCCCCATGCCTAGTTCTGCTCTAAACACCAGCAGCCAGCATCAGGAAATATCTCTCACTGCAACACAGCGTGGGACCCAACACTGGAAGCCAGTCTGTGCTGTCCTGGGCACAAGGAATTCTGATATGAGCTTAGCAGAGATGAAAGGAGCTTGAACCAATGGGTGATGACTTATGAGCACCATGGGAGGAAGTCAGCCCACCACAAGTAAATTTTTCTAACATCTAGATGTACTGAGCAAACACTGCAAAAACAGAGAAAAAGCCAGAAAACTGGATATTGTCTCTTCTAGTTTTGGTTTTTTTTTTTAAAGAAGCATATTTCAGTCTGCTATCTGATATTCTTTTATTTCATTTTTTTAGTATTTAAAAAGGAAAAGCCCAAACCATTTTCCTTTATCTTTTAGTCTATATATGGAATCCTGCAAGGTATGGATTATATAGCCCAGCCTCAGTTTGGAGTAAAGGGAGAGAAAGATCAGCATTTTAGGACTGAATCCTAAGTACCTCCAGACTTCCTGACAACACCTAAACTGAAGAAAAGTCTGCAATAATTTAACTTCTTTTTTTGAATGAGTGCCTGGTGCTGGAAGGTATCTAGAGCCATTGACAAGAAAGGCATCTGAGGACATTTAGCATTAGCCAGGCAGCATTCAACGTCCTCCAAGATTCAGTGCCTCAGCAGGCAGGATCAGAGAGAGATTTTTTTTTTTAGCATCAAAGAAAAGAAAGGTGAAGGGTTCATCCCAGTTCTAGGTGGTATTTTAAAGCTAGCATGGTTAAGGCATGCCCAGTGCTGCTGCCAGCAGCTTGCAAACCATTTACTTTTGACTTTCCCTATCTGAAGGACCAGGTCAGAGGTGGAGTTGGCATTTAGCATGGGTGTAGGGCAAGCTTCAAGGGCAAGCTTCAAGTTCATGCCCCATTTGTTTCATCATCAGACCATATTTTCTACGTATCTTGAAAGCAAACTCTTGGATACTGTAGATCATGTAAATGCTCTGTTGTCCTCTTGATACAGGGGCAAGATGACTGACATCAGTTGATGACCTATTCTTCCATTTGTAATGTTGAGATTTCACCTTTTTTGCAACAAAATCACAGAGTATTAAGCTATTTGTGGCAATTGCTGTAGTCAATGACTATGAAATAAAATCAGAAGCATATATAAAAGTATCCATGATATGATCACATATATCTATATATATATTTATAAGAACTTCAGCCCACTTGCCAAAGTTCTAAAACTGATGCTGAGATGACAGATGAGTGAGAAATATGAAACTTTCAAGTCTGAAATAGTTTTTTTATTGTTAATGTGATTTTATTTGAAAAATATTTATATGAAAATGGAGAAAGTTGGGTCACTCGTGATTCACTCCCTCCACTAGAGAAAAAAAAAATAAAAATATATATGTATAGATGCATGTTCATATATAGGAGTGGTCTATATGTAGATACATGAAAGATATAAAGAACATTATGAAAGAGAAATGACATGTGTGACTGATTAGTCTAATGACCATTAGCACTGTAATGTCTTGGAGAATTCAGATAGAGCCTATCCTAAATAACTATCAAACTATTTTTTCTTGGAACTTTAAAACAACGTTGTTATTTTCTCTACTCTGTTGCTTTGAAAATTTGAGTGTGTTTTCACTGGTCTGTCTTCAACATGGTTTAGTTGCCACTTACTTGATGTAGTTTGCACTCCATTAATTTTGAATGTCTCTTGTAGACTAACACCCAGAAAAAAATATATTCTGGCATATATAGTTTGATATTCTTGCATTATTTTATTCTATCTGTACTGAAGCAAAGGCATCATTTAAGTTCCAAGCACTGAGCTGGTAGAAATTATTTTAGCTGGAGGAGATAAAACTGAAGATAGTGTTAAATCTGAATTTATAAAACAAGAGTCTGCTGCACAGACAAACCCACATTTGCATGTGTAATAGAAGCTGCTGCTTGCTCAGGTCATGTTTTGCCAGTGTAAGCATGCAAGAGTACTGGGTTGGTTGTTAAGATGTTGTTAAATACACAAAACTTGCAAAGTCTGCTTATCTATCCTGTGCAAATGTGTGAATCTGAATACATAGTGGCAAACACTTCAACTCAAGAGATGGGGATAGAGTAGCAAACCATAAAGTAAATAAAATAACTCATAAAATAGCTCTTTCTCCAGCATTCTTAACGTCTCAAAGGCCTGAGGCAGTTTGAGATCTGTTGCACACCTTCCTATAGTAACAAAACATTTCAGTGGGAATTCTTGAGTAAAAATAGAAATAATTCTTATTTATATTAAATAATTCTTATTTATATTTTTCACTTTAGAAGATGAATTTCATGTGCACTGCCTGGCCCATTGCAGATCTCAGGGCACCCACGATTACAACTCCTGCCACAGCCAGTAAGTGCTCTCTTGCCAAGAAAACAGACCATTGTTTCTTGCTGCTGTACAATATTCAGGAAATACACTTGGCAACTGAGAGAATTTGTTTGGTTCTGCTGTAGTAAGACTGGTGTAGCTTCAGACTTTCCATTAGATAGGAGTGCATTGTACTGCAGTTGGAAAACTTCATTTTTAATGGTTAGTGCAATAGCACAGTGGCTGGGTAGTAAGCCCTGGCACACAGGCACACTCATCTGGAAAAATCCACTATATTCCAACTAGGAGACACTCCACCATTAAGCTGTTATCTGCCCTTAGGCAGTTTCCTTAGTTTTGCCTGTAGGTAGAGTGAGAATAATGTCTTTTGCAGGATGCTTGTTTATTTATTACATTGTTATGTATTATTTTAAGTATTAAGAAGCCTATTTCCAACTGACTTTTAAAAAAAACATCACTTAGTTTTTATCAGTTAAATATGGTCAGTCATCCAGCAATTTGCTGCTTTGGCATACCCTCCACTTGTTGTAATGAGGAATAAACCCAGAGTGTATCTCAAGAAATATATGGTTAGAAATAATGCTTTTATGTTTTTCCCTATTTTGTTATTTTTGCATCAAATCACAGCTCAGTTCAGCGTGATCTGACATGGCTGAAATACTGAAACCCCCACTCCTCCAAAGCAGTGTTTATTATAGAAACCACAAACTTAACCTAACCTAGAGCAGCTTTTCCAGCAGTGATATAATTACAGTAGTTATTGTTGCAATAAACCAGATGTTCCTGAACTGGAATGAAAGCACTTCCCCTCACATAGCATTTGTTACGTTGGCTCTTTTCAAGTTTCACATCAGCTGTTCCGAAAGCTCTTTCTTAGTTGAGTGTCACTTACAGATTCTTGCTGTATGAGTCTTTTAGCATGAAAGAATGAAATACTGGCAGGCTTTGAATTTTCATTGCTTTCCTTAAAACCTCAAACATGACAGTTATCAATGTCACTAATTCTTGCCCTGGTTTAAAGACATTTTTTGTCCTTTATTTGGCTAAAAAAAAAAAAAACCCACTTTGAAAAAAACTCCTACTTATCCTCCAGATTGAATGAGCACATTGTTCTGCACAAAATGAAATGTTCCACTCCTACAAAATCAATGAAGTTTGCTGCAGCCCCCAGTGAAGCCATCATTTTACCCCACCATTTGGAGCAACTCAGTTGGTAGGCTTTGGAGAACAGCATCTTTTTAAGCACTGTATCAGCTGTGGCCTGTGAACATGGTTCATTAATATCTCTAGTTACTTAAACATTACACATCTTGTATTTTTAACAGTGTGTTAGTCAACACATTTTGAATTTTTCCCAGCCCAGACAAGTCCTAACTGTAAAAAAACCTGTTAAACTGATTGTGTTTAAACTACAAGGACCATAGACATGAAAGTTGTTGTATGTATTTCACATGTGCAAGAAAACCAATCCATATGAGTCAAGGAGAGTCAGAAGACTGCTTTATTGCATTTACTGTGCCATATAACAATACAATAATAATACTATGTTTACTTATAGGTAAGTTCTCATGAAAATACAGGACCAGTAAGAATCTTATCAACTACCCAGACACGTCATGGCAATCTTGGAAGAAACCTTTGTAATGTTCAGTTCTACGTGCTGCTCATTTTTCTGTCTGCTAATGGTAAACTATTAGTCAACCCATCCCCATGGTAACTGTAATATAACAACTGTAATGAACCAGGGACAAATTCTCCCCATGAAGTGGTCTGCTAAATTTACACTTTGTAAAATGTAAATGGCTCTTATAGAAAGAATTTACATGACTCTGAAACACAGTCCAATTTTTCACTGATGTGGTAGGGGATGCAGACATCGTTGGCCTGATTTTACAGAAATCTTTGAAAACTGGCCATAAAATAGCTGAGGAAACCCAAGAGGCACCCACACGTTTGGAAGCAGATTATAAGACAGCTCTGTTGCTCAGCCACAATCAGCTCCCTGCTTTCAAAAGCAACGGTATCAATTTCACATTTTTTGCTTTCCTAATGGGAATGTGTCAGAGCTGAAATAAATAAATAACTAAGACCCAGGTCCAGGGAGCCTTGACGTCCTTCCCATCACGGAGGCTGGGAGGCCCCTGTGCTTCCTTCCCTGGCCATGACATGCCCGGTGAATATTTCCACCACCCACACTTTATTCATTTTTAACTCTCCTCACCCACTCACCATTACAGCTGTGCAAAGCATCCATTACAAACCCTGAAGCCATCTGAAACCTACCTTTCTAACTTTATTATGTGCTTCACCCACAGCTGGGATTGGTTGGACTTTTGGTCAATTAGCTTTTGAGAGTTTCATGCAAATTTGGGCCCAGGTTACGGTGAATGACTTCTGGGTTGCATATTTGGAAAATTGCTGAGAGAGTTTCATATCACTGCCTCCTGCTTCACTGCGTAGACCTCTGTCATATTCATGGAAATAAAAAAAAATAAAATATATGTATGTGGTAGACTGCAAAAGGGAATAATAACAGCAGTCAGAACCCAAATGTGCTCCGTGCATTGCAAACGGTTCCTGGCCTGAAGGACCTGGGGGGGGGAAAGAAAAAAAAAATAAATAAAGAGCTCTTTTTAACTCTTTAACACTTTATTGCTTCAAAGTGTAAGTAACTCATAAATGTTTTATGACATTCCTTCATTGAGCACACATGCATGCCACTAGCATTTCAGTGAGGCAGGAACTCGTGCGAGGCGTTGCTGTAATGATGCTCTCAGACTGGAAGCAGAGGGAAATCCAGACTACAGTGTTCAGAGTCAAACTAGGTTTTCTGGAGCCATAACGTGAGATTTCTTTAATTGGTGATAAAAGTTTGAATTTGCAAAATTTGGATTTGGAAACTCGCTGGGATTTTGGCCAGCCCAGTTAGGAAAATTAAGCAGTGTTTTGCTAAAAGGAGACTGGGCTATGCCAGCCCTCCCGACTGCCATCTGGCTCAGTCAGTTTTCAGAACTATCAGGCAATTTGCTCTTAAAAAACCTGTCCAAAATTATAGCTAAACAAGTTTTTAAAAAAGAATGATTCACAGGACAGGATTTGATATAAAAACCTCTGTGGCTTCTTAGACAGTATTGAAGAAATTAATGTCACATTTTAATGCTTAAAGGAAGCCCAGACTGTTTAAGGCAGGAGTATCAAACACATCACTTAACAAGTTCTTAACAAAGGAACTTCCTTGGTTTCAGTTTGTAGCATGACAACTCTTTTATCTACATAACAATCTTTTTTTGTCATCACTGAATCCATGGAAGATTGTAAACACCTCAGCAGATCCTGCCTGTGGAACCGCCTCTTCCTGCTGATACCAAAATATTAATGTAAGTTAAAGCCAGACGGATGTTTTTTAGCATGTGGTGAATATTACTTTGTCATTAGGTGACTTCAGTTATTGTTTTAAACTCCTGTAATGTGCCCAATTATCAAAATGTCTTCAAGACAAGAGAGGAAAGGGCTTTCAAAGTTTGTGTAAATCCCCAAAACATCTTGAGGTGGAGTTCTTTTGGACTTAAGGTGATAGTACAGAAAGTATCAAGGCATGGGATTCAGGTGAGCCCAGGTAGATAGCCACGGTGTTAGCAACAGTATCTGACCTAGGCACTGTGGCATGAGGCACTGTTGGGTCTCAGCTCACATTCTCCTACCTGCCTGAGACAGTTAAAGTGAATTGCAGCCTGCAGGTGTCTGGTTCTTCCCATCAGCTAAGAGGGGAATGTGAGTGACCAGCTGGTGTGTGTCTATCTACCTGTAGGGCTGTCTACCTCTGTGTTAGATGAGCTGAGCTCCATTCCCAGTCACCTCTGCAATTTGATGGAGGAGGGAGTCAGGACAAACACTGTAGAGGTCAGTGCTTTAGCCTTTTCTGCTAAAAAGCAGAATTTGTCCCTCAGTGAAGAAGCATTCAACAAAAATAGTATGCGAAGGCTCAGCATGGAAACAACCATAAACAACAGGACTATCAGAGGTACTCTGAAGAAATGAGTCACAAAACCAGCTGAGAAGCAGCCAAGGCTTGCAACATCAGAGCCCCAGAGTATTCCTCTTTACTCACCACCTTCACCATGGTCATTTGTTACTTCCACTTGTTGAAACACTGCAGTCACCTTTTGCTTAGGGCCTGGCTTTGTGAAGTGCTGAGCATCCTCATCTCACCTCCACATCAACACCCTGTAGACTTATACCCAGGGAGAGAGAAAATATGGCACAGAACATTTCTTATCATGTATGTGTGGATGGCTGTGAATCAAGGAAATGTTTGCTCTTAAATAAATGATGAGAGACTAGAAAAGTGATAACATAATGAATTATTTGAGAGCAAAAACCCAGCCCCTTTGAGTTCATTTCAATAACAGTAAAGAGCAGTGCCACTAACAGTGCTGTTCTGAGGAGTCACTTGGCATTTCCACTGATTTCTTGATTCTTGGGGTTGGTATCTCTGTCATTTCAGGTCATGCTGAGCTGCAACTGTGATAAAAAAAAATAAATCTGAAAGTATGGGATTTCTCTCTCTGCATCACAAAAAAAAAAAAGTAAACTAGCATTTCCATTTTTTGAACTATTTGCCAAAATTCTTATCATAAACACCTCCCTTTTAAATAGGTGCAAAATTAAAAGGAAGACAAAGGAGATGATAAATTCCATATTTAAAAGATTTGCTCAACACAGTCCTTTCCTTTTTTTTTTGGTTAAAAAAGAGAGAAATCTGAGTCTCATTTACCAATAATAGTAACCAAGAAAAAAATGCAGGCAATTAGTAATGAATGCTCAAGTAAACATAGCTGTTCCAAAAGAAAGTGTCATAAAAAATGTTAGATCTGAAATTTACTGCCACTGAAGTCAGCAGTAGCATTTCCATTGCCTCCAGCTGGAGGAGGACTTGGTTCCTAGGAAGTTCACTTCAAAGATGATTATCTTTATATCAGCAAGTCTAGGAGTGAGTGCTCCATGGCCTTCTAGATGAATGCTAAAGGGAATAAAGTGCTATAAATCCCTGTTTCTGCAGTGATAAGGACTCTGGCCCCAGCTGAAATATAAAGTACAGTTATACGAGTTTAAAAATCCTACCAAAATCTCTGAGCAACCACATCTGCAGTCCTGCCACAGGTAAATCTCCCAAGGCTCTTGTTACAACTGTGGCTTAAATAAGCAGCCCAGGGCCTGTTTCACTCTTTGTTATCAGATTGTTCAAATATTTCAGTTATGTTATTAACTAAAGAAGGTCTCAGGCTCATTATTTTGTCTGTATATGGAATTTACAAAATTTGCTGTTCATACTTTACAAGTAGAGACTGAATTGTCTGGGAATTTAAAATGATTCTGTTGAAATTGTGACTGTCAGTTAATATAAAAATATAATATAAAAATAGACTTGTAAGGACTTCCTAAAGTTGACACTAGTTTGGCCTAGTAAATAACCAGTTTTTCCAAATTCTCTAATGGTTAAAGGTATTTTGTTGTACCTTGAGAATGTAGGTGAGCCAATGTCTTCTTGATTCTTCCTCTCTTGTGTGTTTCATTCACCACTTTTTGTTAATTGGGGTGACAATTGTGTCCAGCTTTGAATGGGACTGAGTCTACATTTGCCCACTTTTGAACCACGTATCCTGACTCACATACTGGGAGGAAGATTCCTTTGCATTCACCAGGTCTTTTCAGCAAACCTCAGGACTGAAATCCTCTCTCCAGGCTCCTCCCAAAGCTGTGCCTGGTGCAGGCTCTGCCCACCTCACCTCCCAGTCCTCTGCTGAGCTCAGGCTCTATCTTCTCTGTCTCTTTTCCACATGCATCCCTGCCCAAAACAAACTCAACAAGGCTCCCCACCCAGATCTTTTAAATTCCTGGGCAACTTTACATTTGCCTTTGTTTTGGGCAGAAACATGTGCTGAACTGTCCCCTAGAGCTCAGAAGAGAAGGGCGGTGGTTAAACCTACCATCTTCAACCCACCCTATAGCAAACCTCCCCATAAAGAGGTAACCACTTCACAACCTCATGTGTGTCCGTGTGTGTGTGGTATGTGGAAAGGAATTTGCAGAAGAAAAGCCCATCTTTCCCCAAATTTCCAGCTGCACAGGAGCCACAGCCAGGACTCAGGCAGTTCAAGAGCTGTGTGTAGCAAAAATGTTTAATTCACAGCATTTTGTTTTGTTGGGAGTAGAGATGCTGGTGCCCTTTTGGTTTCTACTTCAGACTTCATGTGACTAGACAGATCTAGAGGCACCCCAGATTTTTAATTCTGAGCTGGCCTGCTCTGAACACCAGACTGGGAGCCAGGGAGGGCACAACAGTGTGAAGTTTGGACACTCAACAGGTTTTCTGGGGTGGAATCAGCCTCCACCAGAGCAGCTCAGAGGGTGCCAAGCTCCCAAGCCAGTCTGTGATAGCAGCTTCTGCCTTCCGTGGGATTCAGAATGGCTGAATCACCTGGAAGAAGTCTCTTTGCACCAAAAATAAACCCTCAGTAATGCAAAAAGCTCTGCTTGCTAAACCTGTGTGTGTCACATCTGTCAATCCCAAACAATGCTAATGTTGATGGCCTTAATAAGACAGAGTTTTATACCCTGAGGAGGTGTGCCATAAATTGGCATCTTCTAACAGAGTTTATGTTAAGGTGGCTTATCACACATAACCAACCTTAATCCCTTTTAAATGAAGGTTCTGTTTATAGCATATCAAGGTCAAGATTGTGAATCCCAGAACAAATCACCAGTTATAATTAAAAGGAATAATGCCAATTACATTTTCCAGTCATTTTCAGTACCTGAATCATGGTCTCTGTACTTCTTGGACTTCCCACAGGTAAGTACAGATGGTATCTGTGAGCTAATAGTAACCTGTTTATTCTAGTCCTTTCTTTTTACCACTAGCTTGCAATACATACCAGTATTAAACACTGTAGATGGCATAACAAACCAGTTATTTCTTTCAGTTTTTCACTGGTACATCCAACAGAGCTTTAGAAGTAGTCCCAAAGAAATGTCCAACTTGTATTTCCCCTTTGTAGATAAATTCACATTGCTTTTTTCATGCTTTCTGTGGTCAATTTCAAGCAGTCATCTGCAGTTCACCATTGAGTTTTTCACTGGAATAGAGAGTTTTCTGTACATGTCACAGAATATTTAGAAAACCAGAATGTCTTTAATCTTTATCACATAACTTTGCAACACAAAACTGATCCTGAGAGCTAAAGTACTTCCATCAAGTAAAGACAGCAAAACAAATTGTAGCACATGACCTAATCATCCTCTTAAAGAGCTAAGTCTTCATATTAAATCAAATACTTGAATTAATTTTTAATTTTTTTTTAAATAATTAAGTCAAATAGAAAATCCAGAAGTTTCATGACAAGAAAAAAAGAGAAAAATAAAAGGTTTTTTTTAGTATGGTTAACTAGACTGGTATGTATTCTATCAGTACAGCCAATGACTGTAGCTAGTACAGCCAGTGGTGCTTAACTAGCAGAAATTCTGCAGAGTTAAAGCACTGGCTTTGTGACAGAACATGCATAAAACACAGTAAATAGTAATACTATGTACAGAAGTGTTTAATTCTTTCAATCACAGAGGTTTATCAAGCCCAGTATGTAACCTTGGGCTGGAAAAAATGACAAAGATACTTTGCAGGTAGAGAACATTTTCCTGACAGGATCCCAAGTCACATTAATAAATTCAGAGACTTTTTTTTTTTTCCACTGAAGATGTAGGGGAAGAAATAATAGAGAGTTGGTTTTCTCCTCATTATTTGGTGGTCCTTCCTTGAAATTTTCCAAACCAAAGCCATTTCTCTCATCTGGTTAGAACACAGATCTTTAAGACATTCAAGTAATTCAAATCAGATGTCAAAATCTAAGCTACACTAGATGAAATTCAAGAACAATATAGTTACAGGGTTAGACAAGTCTGCAATATGGCACCTCCTTTAATCAATAACAGCCTCAGTTTCAGTTTGTCTGCAAATACAAGACTATAATTAAGAATGTTCTACTGCATTAATTATTCCAATACCCAGCGTAGCAAGTTACCAGATTATACGGCACTTTAGATCTATAACATTATCAACAGTTTCTACTCCCTGTACTCTAGGAGTCCACAGCAGTATGGTCTGTATTAGATTATGGTTCCAATGGAAAATATTGAAGATCACTAATATCAATAAGTACTTCTCAGCCATTTGGAACTGCTTGTATTGACTTTCTTACATTCCAGCAGTTCTGCTTAGACCCAAACGGTCGTCGTTAATTTCCATTAACTAAGTCACAACTCTCCATAATTTAAATTATTTCCAATAAGTGTTCAATTAATGCCTGTTATCTGTTTAATTTCCATTGATTCCAATAAGCTTCTGTTGAGCTTAATTGGCACCATAAGAAAACCAGTTTACCATAGGCATCATTGGGTGTCCAGTAATACCAATGGACAGCTACAGGGACTGATTTCCCTCTTGCTGTCCAGCAGTAGGGAGCAGTGCTACACAAGAATGGGATGAGAATCAATGGCTAAGAAATGCAAACAGATGCAGCTGGAGTTGACCAGAGAACAGCATTTACCTTATCAACAAATGTGTGCTCTTTGAGACCATTCCAGTTGGCCAGAAAGTATTGTAGAGGTTTCCTTAGACTTAGCACATGAAAATAAAAGTGAGACAACAGATTGTCAAAATAACACAGTATTCTGGCTTGTTCCACTTGAGTTAAAAATATCATCTCATAAAGAGAAGTTCTAGACCAAGAGAAAAATCAGTGCAACTCGTTTGATTCTTTTCTTGTCCTTATTATAATTCTGTCCATACAAATAATCTGACCAATTAAAAACGCCCAAACCCTTACCTGTTTCAGGTAGTTTTGCTTATTATAGGTGCTTAGCAGCACTTGAAACTCATTGAGATTAGATCACCATTGTAACTTTGTTAGGTATTTTACATGCAAGCCAGTTTGGGCTCTCAGAAACTGCCAATTCATGAAAACAAAACAGCTGCATAAAAGTGATGATCTTGACTAATGTTCCTTTAGAAGAGAAAAACAAAAGAATCAGCTTGCTGAAAATTAAATGCTACATTTTCAGAACGGCATTTTTAATTTTGCATTGCAAATTTTTTTTCCTATTTTCCATACTATTTCAAGTTGAGATCTAAATGAAAGATTTTGCTTTTATTCAAACAAATCACTTGCTTGACCAACAATTATTTTATTCATAATCATGCTTTGTAACAGCTTTCTGAATTGTTTTATTTCAAAACTCAACCATGAGGTTCTTTGAGAATGAAAAATATGGATTTTGCTGGGCTTTTGTTAGAGTATTTTTCTCATTAGCTTCACTTTCTGAGTATTTCAAAGTCCTACCCAAAAATACTTTGCAAGCTAATCCTGCACACATCCCACACTGTAGAACGGTCAAACCTCATGTCCATATTAAATGTGGAGTACAGCTTTCCCTAGAGTTTTATCCCAGCCTCCTGTTCTTTAACAGTTGTGCATTCATACAGGGAATATAATAAACATTGGCTATCTACAGATGGAGCTGGAGAGGTGTCAACTACCCCTGGATTCTCAAAAGTCAGAATACAGTCAGGTAGCTGTTATTCCATCTGCAGTGGCCGATGCATGCTCCAGAAGCTTGAGCTCTGCACTGGCTCAGGGCAGATCACTGCAGCCAAATCTCGAGGTGACAAAGGCTCGGGCAATAGTTCTAAACTTTGCATCTGAAAGGAAAGTGACACCTCTAAGAACCAAACCCAGATGTTGAGGGTTATGGGCTACAGGTTAAGAGACAGAGCTGAGCCTCACAGGCCACCCCGACATGCAAAGCTGCATAACAAGGAGCTGATTGATGCACACACCCTGTAGACAACTGATGCTGTCAAGAGCCCATGTAAAGAACTGAACAAAGGAAACCATTTGCAGTGCACAAAAAGGAGGAATTTTATTGGTTTTAGAGAACTTATCTCCTGAAACCGTATCTATTAACTATGTACACAGACACAGACATCAGTGGTGATAGATATTATCTGCACTTCCTTTTGATTGCTTCCCTTTCATGACAACATCACCTCTGCCTGGTGAGGCCTGAGCCTCTCCAGCTACCCTCACTCAGGATCTAGTCTCAGCAAGGCTCCTGTGAAGCACAGCCATTTAGCACAGACAACAGGGGCAGGCTGGTTCCTGGGACACCTCGTTTAAACCAACTCTCTAGTCCCTGCCACCTCCAGAGCTTTAACCTCAACAATTAGATTCTCACTCATAAAACCTGCAAGTTTTCCAGGCACTGCAGCATAGGATGAGGATTAATTAACTACAGTGACTCTCATAAACAGTTGCTAGTTCTTGCACTGCCATTGCTTATGGTGTTTTAATTACACTCAAACTACCCCAGAAGCCCTGCCCAGTGGGGAAGGTGCTCTCATAAGAGTAAAAAGTTTGGGAATTTACCCCACTGCACGATAAACTTGACATCTAATCTTCTACTGGGATTTGCAACACACCCAGTAGAGTTAAATTAATCAACCACGGCATCCCTCCCAACATTTTTTCACTGGCATTCTAGATAGCCACAATTTACTGTAACTTGGAGCTTGGAAGAAAAGACCCTGTGATGTTTAAGTACCTTTGGAACTGATAATTAGTTAAGCAAGGGTTTTCAGAATTTAGTTTTAGTTTAAAGAAATAGTACTTGCATTTGACTTCTGTACCAATTTAGAGTCCTCAATCTATTTTCTAACCTAGCCCTTAGTGACTAAGGCATCTGAATGAGTGGCAGAGATTAAAATAACCACCTTTGATAAATCTCTAAATTCTTAAATTAAAAGCACTCCTCTGAGATACATAAATGGTTTGCCTGTTTCACAGACCAGAAAATCAGGACCAAAGTCCAAGAAAAAAAAATGACATATCAAAACATCAGCTGAAACAGAAGGTTCCAGCTGTTTCAAATGCCACTAAACCACAATGATTATTGCTAACATAAATAAAGCAAAATCTTAATCCAGCTTTATCAAGGAGTTACTAACCATATTTCTCTGTTCTTCCAGTAGTTTTATGAGGGTGCATTTTCATAACTAAGGGGAAGGACAGTATTATAGCATCGACTTTCTCTCACACCCTAAAAAACCCCAAACATCTCCAAATGCATCTAACAAACAACTGAACTCAGTCAATTCATACATAGTAGGAAAAAAAAGCTGTCAAACCAACATCTAAATTATGTCCTTGCTAAGTGGCTTGACTTGTGGTGGGTTTTTTTTATTGGACAATGTCACTTCCTTGTGACCACTACAAATGATAACAGTTGCAAGAGCTTTACGGTTACTAAACCAAAGGAATGGCTGGAATTTTTGGAAAAATCTTTACAGCCTCACTACTTAGCTCAGGCTGACATTTTGTACTGTAAAAGCTGTCCTTGACTAAATAGGTGGCAAAGCACTCCAGAATCTGGCAAGACAAAGGAAAGAAAAGAAAAATCCAAAGCCTAGAAATGCCAACCCGTTGCACTTTTGCTGCACTCCATGATTGGGTTTAGGTTGTTTCCTTTACAGACTCATGGCTCCCTTCATTCCAGTGACAAAAATGCCAGTAGCATTTCTAAATTAAACCCAGCATCTCATCCCTTCTATTTAGGGCAGCTTTTTCTCTGCCCCACCACATCATCAAGCACAGTGGCAGTTTCTCATGCTATCTGTGCAAACTGCCCTCCCTGCTTGCCAAAAATGCATTTTTATTTTTTTTTTCCCCCCACTCCTTGGATTTGCCACTCAAGAAAATTTTCAAGGTGTGTGAAGGGACCAGGCTCTTTTTAGCTGTGCCCTGGGATAGGACAAGAGGTGATGGGCACAAGAGGAAACACTGGAAGTTCCATCTCAACATGAGGAAAAACTTGACTGTGAGGGTGGCAGAGACTGGCCCAGGCTGCCCAGGGAGGTTGTGGAGTCTCCTGCTCTGGAGACTTTCCAGCCCCACCTGGATCTGTCCCTGTGTGGGCTGCCCTGCATGACCCTGCTCTGGCAGGGGCTTGGACTCTGATCTCCAGAGGTCCCTCCCAACCCCCATAATTCTGTGACTCTATGATTCTAAAGGCTGGATGTTGTAATACACTATTTCTATGTCTCCTCCATACAAGCTCTTGACCTTCCTTAAGTATATTTCACCATTTTCCTATTCCTATTTCCTATTATTATTCCTGTGGTTGAATGCTAAGGTAGCAAACAACACAAACAGCCCCTATAATTTCTCTGCAAACCATATTTTTCTTTAATACAAACACAACAATGAAGTTGAGTTCATAAACTGCCACCAAGAGAAATAATTACAAAACCATTAAAAAAAATGAAAATAATAATAATTTTTTAAAAAGAGAGTGCAATAACCAAACTATAAACTCACCACTACTAAAAAGCTCTTCATAGCTGTGGCTCTGAATTATGACTGCCTCACCAACACAGCAGCAATATCCCCCTCTGTAAAATCCTCCACTCTCCAAATGTGATGGATTGTATAAATAAGAAAGCCTATGTGCTTTCCACACAGTGAAACCACCAGCACTGCAGCACGAGCATGAACTCACATTTTAAAAAGGGCCACATTTCCATTTCCTGGGGTGTACAACCCACAACTCACTGCTCTCCATCCCCCTGAAGCTGTGTGCATTGAGGATGAGCTTTGCTCACCGTGACAGTGTCAGATGCTCTGCCAACAGCTTCAGTCTTGAGTAGAAAATTTTCAGGGCTGGGACTCTGGCTTCCTACTTGCAAGAAACTCCATTGCTAAAATTAATAGAAAATTACAGATTAACAGTAGAAATTTTGGTGAAAAACAAACCAAAACCCACCCATGGATTTTGTTGTTGCTCTCCCATGGGTCCTCCCAGTCAGCAGTGGTCTGGGTGTCTGGGGATTGTCATTAGCTGCCCTTTCCTCTGAGCAGCATCATCCCTTCCACTGCTGTAGCTAAGGACAGATCCTCATAGATCCTTGTAGCTGAGGATAGACCCTCATAGCTGAGGATAGATCTCACAGCTGAGGATGGATCCTTGCCTCTGTGTTTTGTTACCACGTGCCAAAGAGTTCCCTATTTCTAACTCCTAAAATATGTTGCCTGATTACCTTCACGTTGCAGTAGCCCTATAAATAGGACAAAAATACACCCATGCAGATGATGTAAGACAAAGACACGTGTACCCTTTATTCTGAGCAGCATCTCCAGAACACCTGCCGATACTTGGCTAGTTGCAGTTTACTTGTAACACTTCAGCATTTGCCAACAGGATTTTTTTTTGCACTGGATGTGGATGGCCAGGTGTTGTTATCACCCCACCCACATGCCTGAGTCCAGTAACAGTCCTGCTCCTGGCAAAATTCAATCTCTTCTCATCTCTCAACCCGTGTTCATCTTGGTATTGCTTTTTAATTAATCTACGGTTAGCTGAAGCTCCTGCCATAAATCAATGATTTCCTTTCAATTCTTGTTAAAGATTTTTCCTGTTCCTAACTTTGCAGCACATTGCTCAGAAGCTGCTAACAGCAAGCTCACTTTTCCCTCATTATCAAATCAGTGAGGAACGGGATCAACGAAGCAAAAACCATAAACCCAGCACTGAGGACCTTCAGGCTTAAAGGCCTTTTTTAACTGCTCCAGACATGCTGCAAATGAAAACGTGCTCCTTTTTTTGCCACCTTGAAAGCTACAGCCAGACTCTGTCTTGGTGTAAAGCACCCTAGCTCTGTTTTGGGGCACAAGTATGGTGCCCTGCTTGACACCAGCTAAACATTTGGCAGTGTACCCTGCCAACTCTCTAGCTGAAACTGTGAAACTGTCCCTCAAACAGCACTTGCTGGAGTGTTGTGTGACTATATATTTCTAAATGTGAGTTTTCCATTTCTTTTTACTTTGTCAAGCAGTATATTGAGGTCTGTACTGAGTTCTTCGGGGATGCTCAAACTGAGGATGTCTCCACATGCCGCTGTGTGCCTCTTAGAATTGTTATTTAATTAAGTTCTGGGGTTCAATTTACAAGCCATTGGCAAACAGAAGAGTCTTTAAAATCCCAAGACTTCATAACGGTGTTTGTTTTAGGAAGAGAAGATGAACAAATGACTTAAAAGGGAATGATTAACATACCTACTTGTTCTCTTGAGTGGTGTGAGAGGAAAAGCAGCATTTAGTCAATGCAGGAAGACAGAAGCTAGGACAGTTTCAGAGAGTTTATCAGGGTGACCATGTGCACAGCAGGACCTATGAACTGCACACACCAGGACTGGGCCCAGTTACAGCCCCCTTTGTGGCTTAAGCCCATGCTTATTATGCACATGTATTACATTAAACCTTTTCCTTCTTTTCTCCAGTTACCCTTCTGTGCATTTGGGTCTAAATTTTCAGAAAATTGCATGCACAGTTCCTACAATTCTGCATGTAATCGATTAGTTATTTACGTATCCAACTACTGTGACCAGGTATGCAAATCTCTGAGCAGCCTTGGCCATTTTTTCACCGATTTAGCCCTTCGTCATTTCTACGTCCACTTTTTGTTCAAAACACTTAAGTTCATGGAAATTTACCTCATTTGAAACATATGTGCAGATCCATAGGAACCGCCCAAAAGCGTCACAAAGAGAAAGGATAACCTTGTTGTTCAGGCAAGAGAGCGCGAAATCTGGTTTCCATTCCGAGTCCTGCCGCACATTTCCTGCGTAACCCTGGGCAAGTCATGAACTGTAACCTATCTCAGCGTGGCTGACCTACATGTGAAGCAGGCAGAGCCATCCTTCCTTACTTCACGAGGTTATTGAGACGTTTTGCCTGTTAGAGCACAGGGAAAACCACTGAAAGGAGTAAGTGGAAGGTGCTAAAGAAGCAGAAGTTGTTGCTAATGGTCGCAGCAACAAAGGCGACAGATGATTTGCACTCAGACACAAAACAGGGCAAACGTGGCCATTGAGAACTGAGCAAGAAAATGGTAAATAAATTCAAGCAGGGAGAGGAATTAGAACCTAACAGTACCTGTGAGCACGTGAGTAATTAACATTTATACTGCAATTTTTACTGTCCTACTTGGTCTTGTTCTTTTACAAAGGGCCACGGTGTCAGCAGACATTTGAGGAGGACTGAGGTGGTTAATATGGCACTGACCACCCCACTGTCTGAGCAGCATCTTATTTAATCTTCATTTATTCTTCATTAATCAGGAGAATTCTGATGGTGATATTCAAGCCAAGTATTGGCCAAAAGCTGGTGGAGAACACTGTGTTACTGAAGCAATGAATATAAAGCAAAACATGCCCTCTTAGTTTCCTTACACACCAGAACAGAACTGCAAAGTCAATTCCGTTGCTGTGGTTGCTTTCTTCTATTTGGGTAAAACACAGCTAGGCTTGCACATTGCCTCACTAGATGCTTGGGGTATGGCCTTGTGGGAGCCCCACAAACCCTGACGTATTCTGAGAGAACACAGCTCCATTTAAAACTTACCTCACATTGTAGCTGACCCATGTATGGCACCTACAATGACATCATTAGGAGTCTAAAGTAGCCTGATTGTGGTACCTGGCCCAGCTATGATTTAACACAGCAAAATGTTCTGTATCCTCAGATCCAAGTGGTATAAAATGCTACAACTTGGGCCCCATGCAGTAAGTTTCTCTTTTGGTTAACAAAATCTTTCCTCATGAGAAATGAGGCAGAGCTTTCAAAACTGTATAAAGTCCCATACCTCTTTACCTTTGCAAACCCACCTGATGAGTCTGTAGTTCACACGTGCTATTCCTTGGGAGGCTGTGGAAATCTAGAATTAAAGCCAAACACAGAATGAACAAAGAAAATTCTGGTATATTAAGTTTAAGGTTTTCTGAGCTTCAGGTAGTATGCCTTGCTACATCCCTCTAACAGTGACTCTCACCCTGTGAGTCTGGGCACAGCAGAGCCTGCTGCTTCATCACACCCATCTTCAGCACTGCTGCACTCCTTAAACCCATCATCCCACAGGGAATAATCCTCTAGCAGCTTGTGAACCAGGAGGCTGCAAGAGATGGGAGTGAGCAGCCAGTGTGAGCTGCTGCCCTGTGTTGGCTGCCTGAGTCCCCTGGAATTCATCCCTGTTTAATTAAGAGCATATCTTTTGGAAAAAAAAAAAATAGATATCATCTTGATTTAAAGTGTTCCACTGGGGGAAATACACAATAAAATATAGGAAATTATTTCAGTAGATAATTAAACTCAATTAAAAATCTGTGATGATCAGAAGGGAGCTTCACAGGGGTCCTTATCAACTACAAAGAAGCAGCCCAGATTTACTATTTTTATATATGAATTACACCTGGGTGATGTCATTGTTTGTTTTACTTACCAACAGCAATACAGAACCATGTCTAGTGTAAAAATCTGGCCAGCAGAATGATTTGAGGAGTAACTATTCCTTTCCAGGTCTTGTGAAGTGTTTATTAAACCTATTAGACATAATCTGAAAAATGGAAGTAATAGGCATGTGCCGTGGGAGTAGTTTCACCACACTTGAGCTGGTCTTGATTATCTGAGCTACAGTCAATGGAAAAACACGGGTACACTGTGATTCATTCAGTCTTAGGCATACACCTACCTTACAGTTAGAAGGATGAATCACGTTTGTAGTATGTGAGGCAGTTAAAAACATTTGGGCCATGGCCCTAATTCTGAGCAACCAAGAAAACAGTTTTACCTGATGGGAAATGATCTGCAGGACAAGGTGGAGAGAATCAGCCTTCAGCTCAGCTCCATGGTTGCTGCAATGCTGTAGAGAAATGCCCTAATGTCACCACCTCTAAGTGCTGACTCCTGAAAGGAGCAGATTTAGTCAGTAAAACTGTTGGAGCTGAGGTCCCATCATCCACACTACCAGCACTTTAGGGGTTTTACCCTGGGCCAGCTGTTAGTGCAGACATCCCAAGTGGTTTTCCTTCCTGAAAGGAAGGCATGTGGATCTGTGCTCAAGGCTTGACTCTAGCTTTCTATCATTGGTCACGACCTTCTCCATCCTAGTCCATAAGCTGCTAGATACATTCAGTTACACATTCCCAGAGCCAAAGCAAGCAGTCTGCTGCTTTTGCTATCTTGGGATCTGTGGCTGCTGACTCCTGTCAAATACGGTCAGAGAGTTCAGAACAACAATGATCATTGGCTTTGGAGAGAAGTGCCAAGGGAGCCTGTCTAACACCCAGTGCCTGCTACTGAGGTGTCTGCCTGCATTTCAAAATGGGGCTCAGACACTGCATTCTGAGCCAGTGATTAATTGGATTTCATTCTAACCTGAGTCCCTGATGAAGCTTATGGGTCAGATTGGCTTGGTCAAAACCAGATGCTCAGCAAACCTAAGTACTGCAGTCCTTTCTCTTTTCTCATACCAATTCTCTGTTTCAGCACAGCATAAATACCTCCTTCCCTCTCTGCCTGGGCTTTTGTAACTCTACAGGTTTTAAAGGCATTTGTCACTTTTCAGTTTGATCTTGAGTAGAATTTCTTCCATCACTAATGGAGATAAGTCTGGGAATACAGTTCCTTGAACTGCATTTCTTAAAGGAAAGGCCAAGCTTTCTTTTCTTTTTTTTTTCTTTCTGTAACTGTTGTGCTCATCTACAGTCTCCCTAGAGTTAATAATGCAAAGTTACACAGGTGGAAACTTAAAACAAGAGGTCAGATGAGAAACACAGCTTTCATCAATGTCTGGGGTCATCACTGGAATGCAAAGAGATCGTTTCATTTGTAGAAGACCCGGTAATTGTAGGAGGAATATTGTCTACCTCCTTCTCCACTCTCCAAAGAAATTACCTAATAGTTTCCAATTGAGATGGCTTTTCAAAGAATTTGGGCTTGATTCAATCATCAGAATAAGGAAAAGCATTTTACTCTTAAATTGTAATTTTCATTAGTTATCTAATGCCAGCTGAAATTCACACCGTTCCTCAACTAACATATGCTCCTTACATTGTCTTTCCCTTTGATGTGCATCTAATAAATTAAATAGGCAAAAATAATAATCTTCTCTACTTCTAACCCAAGATCCAAAAAGTTCCTTTCTTTAAGAAACTGGATTTCATTTCCAGAGAGGGAAGCTGAGGCAGCTGGAGCTCTAAGGCTTTGCCTCAGATCACACAGCAAGCCAGGGGTTGACCTGGGAATAAAATCCAGGTGTGCTGTTTCCATCCTCTAACCAACACTAATTCCCAATTCCTTCCCTCTGCAGATAGATCTGATTTCTGGCAGTGGTTGGAAAGTGGGAGTTTTTTGTGCAAGGTTCCAAAGCAAAGCAAACTGTCTTACCTGAACCTGTTGAATTTTAAAAGGCTGTGTTATTTCACGTTCATGGATGAGAAAATGTTTATTCCACCTGTCAGTTCCTATCCCAGAAACAATACTCTGATAAATGTCAGCACTTGTGATTTCTGCTGTCAAGAGACTGGGTCATTGAAAAGATGAAAAATGTGGTTTAAAATGGAAAAAAAAAAAAATCATTTATATGACAAATACAACTGAGGGAGAGTTTTCTTCCTGAGCCCTCTGATGAGGCTTTTTAAATGTTAGTTGTTCCCTAAAGAGCAGCCAGTTGGTGAGTAGTATTCAGAGTACTTGGCTGACCTAAGTAGGAAGGGGCTGTTCCGTTTAACGAGGGCAAGGCCCAGCTACAAAGAAGTGATAATGGAGATGCCATTGACGACAGGGATGCATGCAGAAGCCACAGAGATTCCTCCTTTGTCTCCAGACAGATCACAAGGACCAGGATTCTTTCACACACAGAAAGAAACAATCGCTGGGTGCTTGGAGGAAATTCAGTTTCATCTTAGTGTAAACTAAGAATCTTTTTGTTCATAGAGCAGAAAAAAAAATATGCCCGTGGCAAGTCTTCACATACATCCATATCAAGTTATTGGTTGATTTGTTATTTTTTGGGTTGTTTGGTTTTTTTTTTTTAAACAGAATTAGACAAATCTTTCTCTGCTTCCTCCCACAGAATACCTTGGGAACTTGCTGCAGATCCCAACTGTCAAGTGGTTGCCTTTTTCCTTTGGTCTAAAACACATCTGTATTTTTTTTCTCCTCTCCAATCTTTTTTTTAATATTTTTTTTTTTTCATTCAGCTCAGGTCTAGCTGCATCACTTTGACCTCTCTGTGAGGCCTGGGTAAATCCTGAAGATGCTGGGCCACAATTCTTAAGAAGGAAACTTCAAGTTCTTTCCGCTTCACTTCCCCTTCACATGTCTGAGGCAGTTAACGCTGCTGCCCCATAGTCTGCGTGGCAGGAGCTGTGTGCTAGCTGTGGCACCTATTGTCTGCATTTTTCCTCTCGTTAGTCTTCTTGACCTTTTATTGTCTTACTCCTGCAGTGTCAGGTCAGACTTAGTGTAGGTCTCCCTTCACTAAGGACCCCTTTCCTTTCGTGGATCACTAAGCAGGACAATTGCTCTATCCATCTTTTCAGGGTCTATTGTCGAGCCCCCCCTGAGCTGAGAAAGGTTTGATTCACTGGGAAACCATTTTGGTCAAAGGGAAACCTGACTATGTGTCCTTTTAGGAACTCTGTCTTAATCACTGACTTTTTTATCTGGGATATGAAGAGGATTCAGGAGATCAAAAGGTTTGGGAGTACATGGGTTTGACCACATTTTTCCTGGAAATAATGGGAAACCTCCACTGAAAAATGAGCTCCGTTACAATGGGCAAACAAGAAGGAAAGCCACATAGTGTTCCCAGAGCATTCTGAATCATCAGACCCTCAATAGCTTCCATAGAGAAGGGAAAAAGTAAACAGAAAATGTAAATGGAATGTAATAATTAATGGACCTAAAGAAACAGACTCATTTGATTTGCGCATAATTGGTGCCTTAAAAAAAAAAAAAAAAAAAAAAGAAAAAGAAAAAAAAAGATAAGGCAAAAGAAATCTACAAAGCAAA
>JAOEGS010005040.1:0-21688 GCA_025447755.1 Corythornis vintsioides | reverse complement strand
AAGCAGAAGCTGGTCCAAGAGCCTGAATCTTCTTTGACAGGCTATTTTTGAAACTGATATAAGTCTGCAGGAAATGTATGTGTGTGTGTGTGTGTGTGTATCTGTGCTGCTGAACACCACATGAGGGCCAGATATATTTTCTTAAGTCAGTTTTTACTCCTGGATTGTTTTATTGCAAGATACTTCCTGTAAACTTCTCCCTGGTAATCCCAGAGGGTATAGTAACAAGCACTGAGGTTTTTATTCCTACCTAGCTCATCTAGCTGATGTGCATATGGATGGATTCCTCTCTTGCTTTCCTGACCCCTTTTATGTTTCAGACCAGCACATAAGTATGTAGCATGTACTCTCGTTTGACACAGTTAACATAATATTTTACTGTCATATTATAAATGCTCTTTAAATAGTGCTCAACTGAAAGTCCTTCTGCAGTACAGTATTTCTGTGCTGCTGTCCATCCATGAAAAAAATCTATTTAAAATAAAAAGGGCTGTGATTTTTGCTTTTTTTTCTGCAAAGCACATTGATGCTGAGCAAAATGTCAGGAAGGTGAATAGTCATGTGCATCATTTGCAAATAGATCACACGTCAGATGGTGTTCTTAGGCCTCAGAGTTGCACTAGGAGTGAGGAAATACTGGACTTGGAACATTTCACTATGAATACCCTTATTAGGGTTTCTGTTTTGGTAAGAGAATTACTGCCTACAAATCTTTTGCCAGTCTCTGAGTATAACAACAAACTATTACTATGGAAAATAAAAGTCAGTGAGAAACTGATTCTCAGAGAAGCAATTTAGAAGTGTCTGGTGAGCTGTACATGAGCCTGATAGTGACTGCACCTTATTGAAAGAAAATTAAACAAGAAAACCAGCATGGTGCAACCTGTGTAGAAAAAAAAACCAACCCAAGCAGCACAAAGCTGTTCAACAGCTTGTGCATTGCTCTTGGTATTAACATAAAAGATGCCTGATGAAATTGACAGCCACGTGTATCTCTGCAAAACAACTGGCAAGGCAGCCTCAGAGGGTGGCTTTGAGGTGACTGTTTACAGTGATGCCCCAATCTGGGCTACAGCAATCCCTGTCTCACATGGGCAACCAAGGTGTCAAAGGCAGCAAAATGCCCTTTCCTGGCTTAGGGACACTTTGCTTCTGGCACTGACCCTCATTCCTCTTCTCTCTATTCTGTAAGCTGAGGCTTGTAAGCACAAGGGCAGAAGTACACTTCAGTCTAGCAGCACAAATATTGAAGTAACTTACTTCCCTGGCTGGAACGAGGAGGAACCGTGGAAGGAATTGCAGCTCTCTGAGTCATACTTCCTCCTTGGAGTTTCTCTTGGAGTAGTGCAGCTCTGCACCATGCCTTAGGCTGACATTAGAGTTGAGCTTGTCCATCCTCTTATCCGGAAAGAGAGAGTGAGAGAAGGAAAGACAGTAAGGCAGTGGATTATCATAGCCTCAAATCAAAAAGATTGCAGCTCTAAATATAGCCAAACAAGTAAAAATCTGTTTCTGGAAACAGTACAACTATTCAGCTCCCAACCCTTCAAACAACATACATGAAAAAAACAACCAACAAAAAACCCCAACCAGTTCTCTCCCAACCAAGATCCTGTATGTAGAGCCATGTTAAGCGCATTCTGATCTCCAGCCAGCAAGCAAAAAAATTCCCAACTGCCACACCTATCCAGGGTGTGACTAGAGACTATCAACCAGTTTATATTTGCACTTTGATATACAGCACATGCTTAACATCATATGGTGTATCCTTGGAAAAAAAAAAAAAATAGCAACAAGTTTCAACATAGAAATTGTGTTAGATTAGGGGGCCAGAATAAATAAGAGCCAAGCAGTTGTAGAATGACTTGAGGTAGAGTAGAAGATCTCATCTTGAAAAATAACACGAAGGCAGTGGATTGCAGATGAAACACATAATGAAAAAAACATTCCAAACTTCTAATTTGAGAAAAGATTACAAATAAAATGGGCTTGGGCATGCCAAGTGTAAAATCTTTGATATGGAAATGCAGTAATGGTTAAATGTAATGGGCTGAAAAATCTATTTATCAACAGTCTGTAATGCCTAGTTGGATCATCCCATGAGAAAAGCAAATAAGGAGTAGTAGGAGAATTATACAGACATTGACAAAAAGTTTACATACCTCCTGCTTTCATACCACAAGTCCTTCACCTTAACTACAGGTTTTGAGACGTTAAAAAGCTGGTATGAAAACACACCTCAAATGATTCAGAAAACAAGCCCCAAGACCCAGATTTTCAGGAATCATCCATTATGTTCAGCTGGAGATACATGAAAAGGGACCTGGCCTCTAGTCACTGAAAATGACCCTTCTGACATCAGGCTGTGAGCATTTTGGATTGATATCCCCAAACAGCAGCACCACAGCTCATTTCTGACAACCTCAGCCTGAGCTACCAGCAACAGTGAGGGTGCTCCACAAGGTAGGCATTCATGAACATGCTGCTGTGAGAAAGGACCACCAGATCATGCTCTATGTGACACTGCCCAACTTCAATGAGCTCCACGCAGCCAACTGAATGCAGAATCTGGCCTGTTACTGTTACCTTCAATTCATTTTTCTTTTTATTCACACTAGTCTTCTATTACATTATTGCCAATGGGCATGTAAGTCATTACTACGCCCTACATGTGAATCACAAATGCAAGTGCCATGGAAATTAAACTCCTTGACCTGCTCACATTTTTCTCTTTGATGTCGGCCTGAATAGGCATTTTTGACTGGAACATAGTTTTAATTTTGAGAGCTGGCAAGACAACCACAACCTTTTCTGTGAGGAAGTTCACTGAAGAATTCTTTGTTGTTCTTCCCAAATGATTTTCCTTAAGGAAAAGTGTCAACAACTAGCATTACAGAATGCCCAGATCATATTTTCACTGTGTTTAAGTGCAGGAAATGGAAAAACAGCTACTGTGTTCCTGTTTACACCAGCAAATACACAGTCCTGACTGTATCACTCTGGCCAAGGTGCAAAATTTCCATTAATCTGACATGACACTGAAAATGGCAAATTGTTCTCATTCACTGCTGAGGATTTCCCTTCATGGTGGCAATCTGGATTCAGGGACATCACAACCACGTGCAACTTATAAACTGCATGCTCCAGGTCTGAGCCCTGAAGGTCCAGAGAGGAGCTGGGACAGGCAGAGATGTTGGGACTAAGAGCCACCTTCCAGTGGGGATTGGGAAAGACAGGAGAGAAGCAAAAGAGAAAGCCCTTAAAACCCTCAGGGCCCAGATCTGAGTGCATAGAAGATCCCCTGGGAACCAGAGCTCTGATCTCCTCTGTGCTTACCACTGTAAATCAGGAGGTACAGCAGTTTCAGTGACTTGGGGCTCCCACTGGCAATAGACGAGGTAATTTGCAAGGGATCCAGGACCCATATGAAAGTTCCATTTGCAATGGTGCAATGTTTTGCTGTAGACACATCTGTTTTGAAACCTACAGTTTCCCAGCTCACTGTTGCTGACCTGTTTAAAATAATAAAAACAGAAATCTTTCCAAGATGGATGACACTGGGGCCAGGGATCAAAACCTCACTTGTGTTTCTAAAGGCTCTTTCCATGCTTGGAAACCTGGATCTTGCATTCATCAAACACAGAAGACCCTTTTTTTTTTTACTTTCTCAGCCAGAAGACTTCAAAAAAAGGGTGATGTCTAAGCCATCTATTATGCTGCTGGTCTTTTTCTTCAGTTCACAACATGGTTCTTAGAGCTGCAGGGTTGCAGGTAAAAAAATATTCCAGAACCAGAAAACAAGCATGTATTCAAATTATACATCCAAGCAGTTTAAATGAAGATTTTGTTTCAGACCTGTGGTTATTTGGGAAAAATTATTGTTTGACACACTGTTCTGAAATTTGTAAATTAGGTCTTTCCTAGAACTTTCAGTCTGGCAAAGAAGCAGAAAATAATTCTACAGCTGGGAAGATGGCACAGAAGTTGACTTGTTGGAGTTCCAGATGGACTCAAGGACTCACATAAAGTCATATTTTATAGCTAAACTGCTGGAAAGGGAAATTTTCATTACCAAATCAATACAAATAACTCCACAGTTAAGATTACAAGAACAGACTTTATTTTGAGCCAACTTTGCAAACCTCCTCCAATCCACAAGTATCGTTGATTGACTATAAAATAAATCTATCAAAGCCTGGAACTCAAATTTGAGGTTGCTTGGTAAAGATGTAGGAATAGTCCTTTTCAAACCTCATGATTTTCAGCTTTCTTCCAAGACTTGTTTTCTGCAGAGAAAGGGGGAAAGAACCTTGGAGAACTACGTGCTAGTTACATCACTGCACTGCTTGTCTGGAGATAGAAGTTGAAATTCTGGATTAAGTTAAAGCCAGCACCATTTAATCATTGATTTTGAAAGAACCAAGGTTGACTGAAAGTAGAGGGAGAAGGTTCAAAGCAAGTATGTTGGGTTTAAGTCTATAATGAATGATTATAGAATTATTTCTGTCTGCATTGCTTTATTTCTTTTATCTATATGAACAGCAAGCTGCTCAAGACCAGGGTTGTTAACTGGATGTATTTGCAGTGCTTAGCATGGATGGCTCTCAAGTCTCTGATGTGGCCTCTAGGCACAGTGGTATTATAGAAATAATAAACTGTGTATTTATTTAGTTAATTGTAATAACTTCAATCAGGATATTAGACCTAATTTTAGCTTAGTGTAAATCAGTTCATATTCATTGACTGCTCTGCTCTTTCTAAGCCTATTGCTTGTGACAATATTGGTTCACAAGCAGGATGTCAACATGCACATGGTGATTTCTATTGTTTGGTTTGGGTTTTTTTTTTGCTGTTTTGTTTTTTTTTTTCCTGTGAAATGAGCAGGTGAGGGTGCCTTACTGCCTGGAAGAAAACTGATTTACACCACATTTTAAACAGACCTGGCGCCTACCAATTAGTGGAGATGCAGAAGGATATAATACAACTTAACAACTTCAGGAAGAATGCCTTGATTAGCAAGAGGTATGTCGGACACATGCTGAATCACCTCCACAGAGGTATCCTCCTATGCCTTATCTCACTGTTGCAATGTCTTTATCTCACTGGCAGAAACCCATATTTTATTTTCCTAGAGTAGATCGTGTCAAAGTGCAAAGCAACAATTCAGCACCCAGTGAAGGCAAGCAGAATTATTTCTTTGATCAGACAAGAAGCACAAGGATTTTGAAGACCTTCCCTGTGGCTGCTGAACACTTTCAATTCCTTAGCATCCTTAGATTCAGCTGTGTTTTCATATCTTAAGATGTACTGAGCACCTCAACAGTTTTCACTCCTGACATACACGGATCATTTCTGTGATCCTCCTGAACTAAACAGAAATGTTTCATTTGAAAGTGATAAATATCACCACGGTTTTGCAGAATGCTGTCTGCTATGCTGAGAAGTAGCTCATCTTTAAGAGTAAATTGCTGCAATGTTTAACAAAGATTTATCAAGTGGTTCCTAGTAGCATCCCAATTTGGTGTTACATCAAACTTATTTTCTCTCTTTAAAAGGATTCAATGAATTTCCCTCTCCAGCAGTGTTCAGCAACCTACAAGTTACACAGAGACATCAGAAGACTTTAATGCAGGTTTTCAGAGTAAATGAAACCTTTTTTTCGGTGTGGTTGCCTTTGTAATAACAGTCTTCTTATTTGTTGGATACTTATGTAACATAAGATGAAAAGACATTTTATAGCCTTCTGGCAAAAGGACTTAAAATTAACAGCATACCTGTGGCTGCCCTAAGCCAGGGAGGGAGTCATTTTCAGGCCATGGGAAAACTGCAGTTTTGCATCCTTTGCTTCTTCTGACTTACTGGTATTCAGTAATTCCATAGACTTGCTTTTCATGACAGCATCATCACCGTGCAAAAAACCCAAGAAAAATTAAGTCATTGATTTTGATGAAATCAGAAGAGACCAAGGTGCTAAGTGTTAACTGTCACCCACGAGCATTTCCCCAAAGAATGTGGAGCTTTGACTTATTCTCTCTTATTTTTTCCCCTTACCCTTATGGGCCATATCCTGCCAGCCATCCAGAGGCAGCCAGATTCCCGCTGAACTTAAAGGGTGTTTTACAAAACAATCAATGGCCCTTCACACTGACTCCCTCTCGACATGCAAAAAGGAAAACCACAAGAAAAGATAATGATCTGGGTTTTGATCTCTCCCATACCGGGCTGACAGTGGGGTAATCCCATTGACTTCAGCTGATTTATTCCGTCAGTCAAATGACTTTCACAGGCTTTGGGCTGGGCTTTTAAACAAATGTAAACTTGATCAGAATCAAGCCCAATCCCATTCATGCCCATTCTTGCTTTGAATTTTTGTCTCCCATAGCACATTTCCACCTGGAACCCATTGACCTCGGTGCAAAATTTTAGTATTTCAAATTATGTTGACAACTATTTTCAGAAGAAGGTAATTACTCTCCATTAAAAATGCAGAACACTTTTAATCCTTCAAGAAGAATGCCTGGAGATCAAGTTTCCTCCTCATCCCCATTGATTACCAACAAATAGATACGTCAGTGCTACAGTCCCTGAAGTAAGGCAGCTGGTGAGGACATGCCTGAGCTGGTTGGCTCGGATGGGGCTGGCTGCAGCGTGGAGCAAAACGTGGCCAGCAAAACCACCCAAGCCCCTGGGGAAATACCTGGGCTACTGGCCTGCCCCCAGCATCCTTATGCAGCTCTCAGGGGGCAGGGCTGGGGAGCTGGCTACGTGAGCTGCTGTCACCAAAGGGTAGATAAACCCAGGGCTCATGAAGGTGGCTGAATCAAACCTTTGGCTACATCCCAGGGCTTTCAGAGCCCAACTCGGTCAGCAGAGCAGGGATTTTGCTCTTCTTGCCCCAGCCACTGGAGGTGGGGAAGGCAGCAGAACATGGCCAGCACAGCCAGCACATCAGCCAGGAGCCTGCCTGGAGTAAGAACTCTTTCACAAAAGCCCCGTGAGATCTGTAATGACCCTAGGTGGCCCAGACCCCAGTTTCCCGGCTCAGCAAGGTATGCAGCTAATCGGTATATTGCACCCACCGGGGATCAGACAGACCAATGCTAACACTCGACATTAGACATGCAAATGCTCCTTTGCCTCTTCAGCCTTTGGGTCGTTTGAACTTTTTCTCTCCTCAGCACCAATTACCCGCAATAGTAGAGATGGCAGCGATATTAGATAGAAAATGACTCACCATTGAACTAGCCCTGTCAAGCAAGGTAAATACAATTTAGTTGTTAGCTAATCTATTTTTGTTTGTGTTCTCAACTCATCCAAGACACTGATTACACTGCAGCCTCTCATGCTAGCATTAGGTAGATGTTGTTACAACGTTCTTTGCTTTGCAAGGAGAACATTTATGAATACAATAGCTGTAGCTGTCTGTCAACATTACAGCACTGCTGACGTACCCTCCACCAGCTCTCTGTGTCACACTGTCTAGAACAATATTTGGGGTTTTCAAGAGTTAAATTTTGAAGAGGTGATATTTAATTTAGCAGCATCTAATTAACTAGAAGTCTCATCTAAGATACACTTTTGCTATCTGTCTTCTCCCTCTGCCAGCTGTTCCTTCCTCCATCTCTATCACTAAATTTTAGTGGTTTGATACTGCATTGAAACAGCTTGGGACTTTGGCCTAAGAAGGAAGATTGACAGGGGCTGTTTTGAGGGGCCTCATAGGATGTTTTTGCTGAACTTGATCATTGCAAGCAGCTCTCAGGGGTGCTCAGCACCTCATAAGTTCTCCTCCCGAAAGAATTCAGGCTTTGCATTCGAGTTATTTATTTTCATTGTACTTCCTCTCACTTTGTTTTTAGTTTTGTTTAGCACTTACTTAGCATCTCTGGGAAGGCTATTTATGGAAATTTAACATTTTAATGATAAAGAAAGTGTTTTGCAATTAGGAGAGGAAACCACTGATCTTGATAATAGAGAGAAAAACTTCCTAACTTGAATGGTTGGCAAATCTATTAGCAGTTGCAGAACTTGGCAAAACAATGAAGGGGCAAAGGTGTATGGTAAAAAGTAGAGTTGAAAAGCATCAGAAAACATGCTGTCTTCCTCTAGTGGAATTTAATACCAAGTAAGTTGGCATAGCAGATAAGACACTTGTCAACTGTCACTGTTTATGAAAGTCTTTGCAGGCTCAAGTCAAAGATCTCAGCTACAATCACTTCATGATCAAGACTTCTTCTGAGAATCAGCAAGAGATAACTATTTTCTGCAAGCTGGAAAGAAACTTGTGGCTTTGCAAAGTTCCATCATACATATAACAGGACTTAATCAAGATTTCTGCTCTTTACCTAAACCTGACTACAATAATATGAGGCAAGGACTGAAACAAAAACATTAGCAATGAACTTACAATACTTTGGAACCCAGACAGCTGTGGACATTTTTCAGGAGGCATGAACACACACTTGCTGCCATCATTATGTCTGCTCTTTAGGCCTTTTGTCATATTTCTCCTGAGTGTGAGAACTTCTTGCAGAGCCTACTGGTTAATCGTGATATGTTAAACCAGCTGCTTAGTGATGTGGGAAACCATTGCCAAGATAGTTACCCCAGAGTGATACACCACACTACGTGTATAACCCCTTTCCATCTGATAGGGCTATCGTTTGCTATGGGCTGTGTGGGTGCCTGTAGCTCCTAATCAGCCTGAGCTGATGTTCATGCCACATTTCTCATGTAGATGATTCTGTCTCCCAGATTTAACCCGTAGGCTAGAACAGACACAGAGGATGGGATGAAAACGAGTGAAGTAACTTCCGTTCTTGAGCACATAACCCTGCATTGTACTGCTTGTCAGGTACATTTTGAGACAATAGTTTATTTTTTCTCATCTCTAGCATGATATTATCATCATTATCATTACTATTATTACACAGTATCATTTAATTGTCCAAAAATTCCATACCTGTGTGCAATTCCATCTCTCTCTCCATCAGGTGAGCCAGGGTGAGATAACTGAGCTACAAGTGAAGCCAGGGCTGGCCCGAGCTGGTTGGGCTCTGTCAGCTTGGAAACAAAGGCAGCAGAGTTTCTAAACAAGAGGGAGGTTTGTGAATGAAGACACATTAACTATGTTAACTTCCATTGTCAGAAGAGGAGGAAAGAAGATCCAGCTTGAGCTGTGGATCTGGCTTTCCTGGTACAAAGATATATTAGAGCACACGAGACCTGTGCCTGACTGGCATTTCCAGCCAGCTCCACTGAACTGAGGACTGGAAATGTGACAGCACTCTCTGAAACAGCCCCTCAGCAGTCACTGCCAGCCACAAAACACTGAACTGGGCAACCCAAGAGGTGTAACAGACCTGTGGCCTGATCCTTACCCTCTTCCAACTCCTTCCTGCACTTTCTAGTAGGTAAATCTTGAGTGACTTTTCCAAAGGGTGACTTGGGAAAAGATTAATGCTTATGGGCTGCCTGCTAGGCATGCATGGAAAGGCAACATCTGGCTTGACAGCCTCCTCCTTATCTTCCAACTGAAACCATCAAAGGTCTCAGTCTATTCTGGTTTGGGACTAATTATTGGTAGACAGTCAATGACTTGTGAGAGTGGCTTAAAGCTTGGATCTTTAGGTGAGTTTAGGGACTGATGCACCCACTACTCCAGTTTCTATGTTATAAAGGTCTGGATTCTTCAGATATTTGAAGAATAGGTGCCTCAACATCTAATCCTATGGCGTGTGGGCCCTGGAGCAGGACAACAATGTGGACCAAATTATCTTAACTATGTGGAGATTCTGACAGTGACAACAGCACCCAGTGTGACCAGCCACTCTCCTGAGGGGGTTTGGTCCATTTTCATCACTCCATCATGTGGCTGTTCCTAACTGACCCCAGCTGCCAAATCCTACTCAGGACAAAAGGAGCTGAGGTTTTTCACAAGACAGTCCCCCCCCAGAAGCAACATGCTCTGGGCTTCCCTTGCTTGTTGATATTTCAAATAATACTGTTACATTTCTGCTGTAAGGATAACAACCACTAGTCAAAAAAATATTTTTATAGCACAGAGGGTGGGCTAAGGAAGAAGGGAAGCTGCACTTGCAAATTCCACACATTGCACTTGAATTTTTGCTTCTGAGTTCGGGAACTGTGCACTCAGAGTCCCACTGGGAATTGTGTCAGGGCTGCTCCTCCTTGTGCTGACAGCACTATGGGAACTGGGGAGATCTTCAGGGACTAGGGGACTGCACCACAGTTATCAAAAGGGCTGCTTCAGGCACGATCCAATGAAAAGCATCAGAAATGCTAGGGGGGAAAAAAAAAGCAAAGGGGTTAAAATGGTTTCATGTCAGGAGGAGATCCAAGACCTCAGTGAGCCCATCAGCAAAAGCCTTCAGCCTGCCAAGCATCATCAGCGCCCTTTATTTCTCCAGGGAAGCCATGCTGAGATTTGTAGTAATGTTTCCTTCTCCCAGATACTATGTTTAGAACTCAAGTTCTCCTTTTTCATTCTGGCCCTTGATTATCCCAGGACATTTCTCATCAGAGATGGAATTGGCTCCTGTGGCTTTGGCTGAAGGGATCCCAGGTCCATGCGCTGAATCGCTGCCATGCTTGGCCCCAGAGCTCTCTGCACATCAGTGCTGCTGCATTTGATTAGCTTGTGAAGTGCAGTGGGATCCTGTCTGAGGAAGGTTACTATATCAACTGCTGGTAACAGCTGCCTGTGCTGTAGATCCGTGGTTAGCATCAGCAGTTTTCTGTGGAAGAAAATCCCACGGATGTCTGTGTGGGCTCCTGAGAGCTCCAGGGAAAGCTGAGAAATGAAGCCAAGGTTGAGGATGGTAACTCTGCAATATAAGTGAAACCAACACATATTTTCACCTACATTTTTGCTTTCCACTGAAATGTTTCCAACTTTGGAAGCACCAGCAAGGAAGAATATGACCTCAGTTCCCCTTTATGGGGTGGGAACAGTTGTAATAAGGGGAAATCGATGCAAGATCTTTCATAACGGTTGGACTTGATCTTAAAGGACTTTTCCAACCTAAATGATTCTATAATTCTATAAAATCACACCAGCAGAACCACGGTCAGGAGATAACAATGAAAAAACACACCAAAGTCCCCATGCTTTGGCACTTAAAAGCTTAATTAAAGGGTAATGTAATCAAACCAGTGATTAATCATAAACTTTTTATCAATGCAGAATGTCATTCTATGATTCTATGATCAATTTTCCTTCCAAAGATTCCAGCTCATATTTTGCTCTAACTTCACCAATTACACCCTCTCAGTCCTGCCCCACTTGGCCGACATGAGCCTGGGAGCCTGTGGAATTGTACCAGAGTAAAACCAGCCCTGGGAGACAACCACAGGTAATGGGATCCTTCCTTAAACTCCAATACCTACCCAGAGCCAAACAAATGGATCTGAATCTCTATTTCCTACTAGGTGATAAGATTTTTTTTTTTTTTATGGCACAAGCAGTGCATTGCTTTGTAGATAAACTACATGTTCCTTATGGGCATTAACTTTATAATCCCCAAGGCAGTCTCCTTGTTCCCAACAGGGCATGAAAGACACTGGGAGGGAAAGTCATACCTCATCCTGCTGGATAAAGCTGCTACTGTAAGAGGAGGGAAATGGAGAGGTGGGAGTTTGCCACAGCCAGCAAGAATGAAAAGCCCAAGAGTTGACATGTTCAGATTCTGATGAAAGAACAGCCTTCCCAGCGACTTCAGGCAGGATTCCTCACACCATCACAACAGCAAAGCTGAGCCAGGCTGCACAGGAACACAAAGGCAGAACATCACACCCTGCAGAAATAAAGCCCAATATGAATAAATAAAGCCACCTCTGACCCAAAGGACATGCTGAGATAGGAAGGTCTCTGCAATAAACTCCCACACTGTAGCCTTAAACCCCAATGGTCTGGGAAAACTGTTAGGTGGTGTTTTTATCATTCAGTTTCATTCTGAGGGGACTTGGTGATGTGTATTACAGAAGGATGCTGTCCAGCTAATCACATTCAACCCAAATCTCTGTAATACAATAGCTTCAGACATTTTCACCAAGGCACAACCTGACTTTTCAAAATACAGAAAGGCAAAACTTCTAATGATGTTATTTTCCTACTGCTTCCCCAAGTCCATCTGTTAGAGCTGCTACAGATCAAGGGCCATCAGTTTTTTTTTGGTTTTTTTTGTTTTTTTTTTTTTTGCTATAGAATGAATGGTGGAAAAGATACTTGGCTTCCCAGGGCCTAATTCTGCACTTTTTTATTCCCAGGGACAGTCTCTTCAGGCATTATCAATCTGTCTTTCTCTTTTTCTTTTTTAGACATGCCTGGTATAAGTCATGTCTGAAATATAATTCCTTCTTTCTGCTACTGATGACAGCTTAAATTAATCAAAAGAATTTTAAAGTTCTTTTTACATTTCTCATTTTCACATTATTATTATTTTCCTTTCTGTATTTCCTTCAGTTTTGGTAGCAGAAGGAGCCTTATTGATGTAACTTTTTCCTTCTGTTCATTAAAATGAATTCTACTCTTTGCATTTGATGAGCAGCTAAAAGAAGAGGAAATAGATAGTAAATACTCTGAAACATTCATCAATGCAGAAACAGAAATACTTATAAAAAAGCCCCAACAAAACAAACAAACCAACAACATTTTCATCCTAAAATTGTCAAGAAGGGCCCTTTAAGCTTGAAACAGGAGCAAATTCTTTCATACTTTCCCAGAGAATAGCAGTGACCTTGCAGATCAGATAACCCATGGTCCACAAGAGTTCAAATATGTCATCAAGACTTTATTTTACTGCTTGATGTTCCTTGGCCTAGTTGTTCCAACCAGTATGATTGCACCAGCCCCCCAGGAAAAAAAAAAAAAAAAACCACCACAACACAACAGGACTGTACAACCAGACCCAAAGTCAGCAAAGCAGAGCTGGGTGCATGGTAGGAACAAGGATAAATGAGACACTGTGTTGAAGGCTGGATTTTTGCTGAGCGACTGTAATCTGATGGGTACAATATATTAAAACTAATGGAAACATTTGATTAAAAACATGCTAGATCTTTGCACAAAGTCTTATCACAAAGCTGTCAGAGGCAGGCAGCCAAGTGCTTAGCTGCAGTACAAGTGACCATGATAGAAATCCACAGACCCCAGTCTTCCTCCTTCCATGGAAAGCTTGCCAGGATACCTGAGCCCCTCAGACTCTGCTGCTTTTGCACTGAAAGCCAGAGTTCTGCACTCATCACCCTCACAGAGACAGACAACTCTGCAAGAATCATCTCCCCAAACCCATCACTTCCTTAACCTTCCCAAGGAGTCACCTGCCTTTGTGGCAGGTCCTCTGAACACCTTTCAATCTCTATTCCAGAAAGGTACCAATCAGGAGACAGTGCTGACCTCCTGCCTGTAGCAAAACCTTCTCAGAAGGCCAAAGTGGTGAAGCCCTGATCTCCCCGAGGCTGATTTCAGCCAGGCTGAGAGTCCATCATCAATGCTGGGGGGTGAGCATCTCAAAACATCTTGTCTCTTCTCACTTGCTTTGCAGACAGCTTGATTTCAGTGGCACATTTGCATTGCTGTTCTCTTAGCCTTAGTTATTGCTAGAAGGCTGTAGGAGCCCATAAGAAAAAGAAATAAATGGATCCTGGTCAGCATGGGAACTGCTCCCCTTAATTCTTTCCCTAACAGGCCACAGCTTGCCAGAGCAACTAGTGATTGTATGTTAGCACCAAAACTGATTTGAGTTTCTCTCCATTGATTTTTAGTATTGACTGAGACTTTTACTTGCATTTCACTTGCATTACATGAATCCTTTTCAGAGTTGCTGAGGATGGAGCAGTTATTGTCAACTAACTGGATTTGTCTGCCTCCAGGGTGGGCCATTTCAGAGAAGCAAACCAGGAGAAGACTAATCACTTTCAGCAACAGCTACTGTCTAGATTAGTTTAACTTCAAACTGCACTCTTAGGCTCCAGTCCAGCAATGTATTTAAACATATATTTAATTTTTAAGCATATGAGGAATTCCAGTGTGCTTATATAATTTAGGCATATGTCTAAAAGCCTTTTCATGAATCAGTGTCTAAATCATTCGCTATCTGGCCTCATTTCCATCGGTGCAAATCATTGTGCTACATTATTTGATTACTCCAGAAGCAAGAAAAAAGTATTCTTGGTATTTCTTGAGAAAGTTTTCCTGCTCTTATACTAACATTTTGCTAAGATTCAGCTTTTTTAACCAGTTCCAGCCCCAGCCTGAATTCAAAGCCAAACTGGGATTTGATTAAATACTTTGGTTGTGGATAAAATATGTTCAAACTATACACAGATTTTAAAGAGCAGAGATAAGGTGGGGGCACAGCTTTATCATCCCTTTCAAACAAAAATGCAGCCATTCCTCTTTTGCAGATCCTTCCTTTCCCAGTACAAGATTCTGGGAAATTACATGCACCTTTCAAGATGCCACAATTAGCACCCCCACCATGATACCCAGCCATGTGACACAAGATTGTGCCTGGCAGAGACCTCTGTGGATATTTGGGGTTGGAAATAAGCATTAAGATTTATTTTTTTTTTTCCACCAGCTGTTTGCAGTGTGGGATCTAAGTGCCACACCATTTGCCAACTGGGAATCTCTGTTCCATGACTCACCTAACTTCACTGTGTCCACCTAGACATTGTCTTTAGCCCAATGCAATATGACTGAGGAATACCATGAAAGCATCCTCTGAATTATTTTATCTGCATGAAAAAGACCTTCCTGACACAGTGAAGCAAATGGAGGTTTTTACTGAGCTGCACTGTTTTGGGAATGACTGGGGATCCCATCAACAGCCAGCAGCAGACTTAGCACTTGGATAAAGCCATATAAGCACCAAGCTTGGAACTGAGAAAATATAAAGGATAAAGAGAATTTAGAATAGAATTACATCACCTTCTTAATTTTGATTGCTCCTTACTTTGAAAACAGACAATGATGCTGCTACAAACTCTTCCCAGGCCAAGGTAACATTAAGACCATTGAAAATGTCACACTTTGTAAACAAAATGATGTAGCTGTTAATCAAAATTGACATTCACTTTAAATTATTTTTTACTTTAATCCCTCTGAAGTGTAATAGACATTCAGAAAGGTGATTCCCCACACGCACTTTTTTACCCCCCACCCCAAGAAGCATCATCCACTGTTTAAGGTTGTAAATCTGAGCAATTTAGAAAAAGATGTAAACACAAATGAAAATTAGCCAACAAAGGAAATTCAATTGAGTTAAACAGGAGGCTATTATCATACCTTACATTCTCTTCTGACACTGAGCTGTAGCTCAGTGGAGAACGAGTTGGGTAAGAACTAACCAGAGGGGACAAACCAGCTACTGCTGATGTTATGCACTATTCCAGACAGAAAAAAAAAAATATTTTACAAAGACTATAAAATAAATAGTATGCAAAGATGTAACTCTAGGATTACACATTTCCTCAAATATATGCTATTCCAGACTAAATTTTAATCAAATTGAGCTGCACCGCAAGGAAATAACAAAAAATCCCAGTTGCCACAAGCAGATCAAATTAAGTATAAATATTTCTGAAGACTTCACTAAGGCTATAATTTCATCTTTCAAGGTTTTCAGTTCTTCCTTTACTGATTTATGGCAGCAAGCAGAGCAGATTCCCCAAAGCCTGTCACCCTAATTCATTATTTATATTTTTGCCAATCTAGTAGAACCACCCCAGATTCGAAACAGCAGCACTAGCTCTGGACCCACTCATTGGGCACACACATAGAAGGGCACTCACACACACCAGGCAAAAGGGGGTAGAAAACCCAGGCAATGTGAGTTTACTTGATTGTAGTCATTAGTGCCATACATTACAGGTTCAATCCTGCTCCCTTTGATGTCGATGGTAATGCTCCCATTGAATTCAAATACTCTGAAAAATGCCCGAGTTCTGGAAATTTATCATTTTGTCATGTGTGCTTCAGGTCAAAATTATAATCCAGTGTTTTAGAGTTGGGCTTGAGCCAGATTATTTTTACTAAAGGTTCAAAGAATGTGTATTTGTCCTTCAGAGAGGTGCCAATTCACTTCACAACTAAGGAGCAAAGTGGTTGAGGGCTTCAAAACAATCTGAGGGATGCAAACACCTTGCAAGCCACTACAGCACTCTGAGCTTCCTTGTTTGCTACAGCCAGACCCTCCTCTTGCTAGGGCCATGATGGTTTCCCACCTGCTTAGAAAGAGTTGGGGAAGTCATTTGCAGAACACCAGAAGTGAAGGAGACCTTCTGGATTTGTCCATGCTACTGATCTGCAGCTCATCTGGTGAAACATCCTAAATCCTTCTAATTCACATTATCCCATCCACCACCACTTCTGAGTGAAGCAGGTTCCTTCCTCTCCTCATCCTCACCTTCTCTCAGCCCCAGGTGGAGAACATGGCACAGTGAGAGGTGTTAGGTAGGAAGAAGTAATTTCTTCTGGTCATTGAAGCTGTTCACTTTAAGTCAACAGAAAGGATGAAAGAACAGAAATAATTTAGGTGGGTGCCAGATGTTAATTAAAAAATCTGTGATTTTGAAAGCCTATCCTTCCAAACCAAGTTAAGGCACCACAAACTGGGGCCTTCAATAACATGAGGAGATCACAGAGGAGCCAGATGCCTCATTTACTGAAGAAATGACCCCTAGAACTGCCTCTGGCTTAAACTGGAGTTAAGCAGCACTGAACACCCCCAAAAATCTATCCCCAGAGATTATTTGTACCACTTTTATTTGGAGAGCATGTCAAAAAGCTGTGGTGAGCAGACTGACCACTCTCAGGCAGGTGAATAAAGAGAGGACAGGGCAGCAAATGAAACAAGAAGTGTCATGGGAAGCTGGCTAGACTCAGTTCTGGGAGAGCTGGAGAGCAAGTGGCAGAGACAGGAACAAAAATGTGTCAGAATTGTATTTTGACCAGGGAGTCCCAAAATAAGCTTCTGTCATCACACCTTTTACTGCACAGGAAAAACAGCAGGGACATGTGTTGATCCCTGCAGCTGTCTCTGGAGCCAATGTGTTTAGCTAGGAAGCAAACCTGCCTCCATGGGGCTATCCCACCAGCACAGATAGCCCGGGTCATGCTCACTAATGCATCTTTTCTGGCAGAGGAAGACAAACAAAATGTAAGAAGATGACACCCAAGACATTCCTGAAATAGCTTTTCTGCAGAATATGTCATACATACTGATTTACTGGCACTTAGCAGGAATTATGCAAGATACTCACTAAATTTGATTAGGGATTTGCCACTAATGAACAACACAGTGTAGGGATCATTCCAGTAAACTCTCTGTCCACCCCCCAGCCCCAAGCAGGTCATCATATCAGCAACCTGCCCCATAACAGCAACCCAGCAGGACTGCAGCAGGAGTAGACCCTCACCACCATGAAACATCTCCCAGTGGGTTTTGCTTTGCAGAATTAGTGAGAGATGAAAATAACAACACTAAGCTTCAAAAACTACTACCAATATCCCGTTCAGCAGCAAACTTCTAACAGTATTTTTAACACACTTTTAAACTGCTTTGCAACACTATGCAAAGGAAGTGTCAGTTTGGGGGACACAGAAAACATTCAGTTTCTATCTTGTAAACTGAGTTTAAACGCTCTGTTTGGCTGAGATGGGCTTGTCCATAGCTCATAAACTACCAAACACCAGTGTGTACATTGGTCATTTTCATGCTGATGGATCACCAAAACCTTCTGTCAGCTGGGAACTCTAGGATAACAGTGAAAAGCACTGGAGAGACTGCAGCTGGGGTGTTCAAAAATTTCCATGAAAACATTTTCACTTGGAGGGTGTTGGTGCATAAAGACATTGCCTACTCACCTTGATGCTGTCTGCCAGGCTTCCTTTGGTGACTGTCCTTCCCCTGGTTCATTTCTAGCATGGCCAAACATGAGGTTTCCCTTGATGAAGAAAGAAACAAACCCAGCCCTTATTTCCTTCCCTTATTTCCTTCCTTTTTTTTTTTCCCCTCCCCTGTCCTTAGACCTTTTGCCTCCTTTCTTCACTTTCTAACCTCCACTGTCCAGTCTGAACTAAGGCTCATTTCCATCTGGAAAATGGCTGTGGTTTGTCCCTCCTGCACACCACCAGCAATGTTTCCTCTCCTCAGAGCACCTTTGCCCCCAGCCCTGTGCTGAGCTCTCCCTCCCAAGCTCATGCCTCTCCTCAGCACAGAATCAGAGAAATGTTTGGGTTGGGACTTTTAAAGATAATTGAATCCACCTCTGTCCAATTAGCAGGGACACCACCCACTGACCAGCTTGCTCAAAGCCCCACCCAACCTGCCCTTGAACCTTTTGCCTAGCGGTGCATCCACTACTTCTGAGCTACTCTTCCAGTGTTTCACCACCCCAGTGCTTGGAGATGGTTCCCCACAGAAAACTTCTCTGAGCTTTTCTTCTTCAAACCCACCCTCTGCATAGGTCCTATCGTGGCTGTGTCATGGTCAGCACTGGATGGAAGTGCAGGAGAGATGCTCCATGGCCCAGCTGCTCCTCCATGCACTGGAGTTCAGGGCCTGCTTCTCCAGCAATGCCTTGGATGAGCATCTCACCTGTAAGCACCTGTGCACCCAAGGGAGATGGTCTGAGGACCTCTCGGATCCACTCAGAAGACATGGGGCTTTGCATCGGGCTCTTGGGTGCACGTCCAAGGGGGAAAAGATAGTGGGAGGTTCTGCCACCCCCTCATCCCCACCCTCCTCACCAGAGCCCATCAAGAGCCCCCAGCACCCCGGAGACCTCATCACCTCTGCCCCACCTTGCCGGGGCACCTCCTGCCTCCTTAGCAGGACGGAATTAGAGGCAGTGAAGCAGGTGACAGGCGGGAGAGATGGGGCGGAGGCGCCCAGGGCTGGAGCCGCGGCCAGAGGGATGCAACTCCCCGGGGAACTGCTACCCTTCCCCGCCTCTCTACGCTGCACGATCCCGTTTCTCTCCCTACAGAGCCCGGGGCTGTGCGTGTGGTGCGGGGAGGTCGGGGCACTGGTTTCCCCGCCGGTTCCCGCACACCAGCTCCGCTGCGCGGCTCTTGGGAAGATTACGGCGGGCGGCGGGGGCGGCACGCGAGGAATGCGCGCACCCGCGGTCGGGGGGCCGCGCACAGACGCGCGCACTCGCCGGGGTGGGCAGACTGCCCTTTGTCAGCGGGGCCGGCGCGGCGGCGGCCGCGGGGCGGGATGACATCATGAGAAAGTGCCGGCCGGGAGCGGCGTCCCCGGCAGCGGGCGCCGCGGGGAGGGGAGGGGAGAGGCGGGGAGGGCGGGCAGGCAGGAAGGAAGCGCCGTCGGAAGCCCCCGGGGGCGAGAGCGGCGGTAGCGGCAGCTGCGGCATCGCGCAGCCCGCCCCCGGGAGAGCCACCGCCGGGGCCGCGCAGGAGCGGCCGGGGAGCGCCGCGGGCTGGGCGCGTTAGGCAGCGGGACAGGAGGCGGCACGCCCGTTAAACACGCACCCCGGGGCAGGCGGGCGGAGAGCAGCGCAGCCGGGGCGAAGACGTCCCCGGGCTCCGGCCGGCGCCGTCCCGAGCCCGAGGCGGCTGGCGCTGGTGCCCCGGGAGCGGTTGGGGCCAATTGGGGCAGCCGGTAACGCGGGGCGGGCCCGAAAGAAACTCAAGCGAGGAAGCGGGCGATGCCGGAGCCTCGTCCCGCTGTCCGCGCAGCCCCGCCGCTCGCCGGGCAGGTAGCGGCGGGGGCGGGACCCCAGCAGCGGGGGCGGGCGGCACCGCCCCTCGGCCCGGGCAGGTGCGGAGCCGCCCGGTGTGGAGGGCGAAGGCGGAGCCTGGAGGTGCCACCGGAGCGAGCGTAGCGGGGAGCGAGGATCCGACTCGGTGTCGGCGGCGGTACTTTTGACCAGTCCCCTTTGTGTCGGCGGGACCGGGCGAGCCCCGCTCCGAGATCTGCCCGACCCGCCTGGTAACAGCCCGGCGCCCCCATTGGCTCCCGCTAATGGCCGCTTCCTGCGGCCGCACCGCCCCGCACCGCCCGCCGGGGGCTCCCCCGGGCCCGCGGCCAACGCCGCTCCCCGCCGCCGGCACCGCCCGCCGGGGAGCCCCGCGCCCCGCCGCGCTGCTTTTATGAATGAAACACCGGCCTCGTGCTGAAAGGAGGGGGAGAGAGGAGGAAAAAAAAAAACCCGCACCGAGCCCACCCCAACCGGGAGGTACCGGGAGGGTGAGGATGCTGGCGGTGTGGGTGCTGTGCAGCACTGGGAGAGGGTGTCCTTGCTCCTGGGCAGGGCTGGGCGACGTGGCCAGGAACAAAAGCTTGGAGGCAAAGAACTGGGACGATCCAGCAGACTGATACCGGCTCCCCCAATGACTTCGTGCACCCCCAAACCAGCTGCTCCCTAGAAAGGTGTTGGGGATGCAGCAAGATCAATTCATAGGATCCCCCAGTTGTGCATTGCAGGTGGGACTCATTCCAGTCCTGGAGCACAGGGTCATGGCATCTTTCTTCATTAAAAATTAAAACCTCCGTGGCCAAGTCAAGTTGTGAAAACAGAAGTGCCCGTCCTGCGTGTGAGGCACAGTAGATGGAGGGACGCAGGCAAGGGACAGCTTCCTCACTGAGAAACCAGCCAGAGTCACCCCACGAGCTGCGTCGCTCAAGGGGAACTGAGATCCCTGGGCCTCTCCTGTCCTACCAGACCAGGACAAAATGGAGACAAATGGTCAAGCAAATGGGTAAACGAGGAAAGATGGGCAGATACTTCACACGAAGAGATTATGTAAACACACAACTGTGCAACAACGTGCCCTGTGATCTTTGGCACTGCTTTTCCCGCAGGTCGTGCAGGAGAGATGCTGGATGACTCCTTGGCATGTCCACTAGGGCATTCCTTCCATGGCCATGAGACCTTTCTGCTGCCCCCATGCCTGCTGGCAATGTCACCGCGAGTGCCACATCACCAGTAGGTATCACTGCTGTGGGTGCTGTACCCGGGTGATGCTAAAGCACCGAGGCTGAGTTTCACCCAAGTGCTCACGTTTTGAGGGCCAAGCAGCAGAAAGCATCGTGAACCTCAGTTTACGGCCTTCCCACTTCTCCACACTCCATTTTGGTGCAGGACAAACCATTTCTCCCGTGCAGTGGTGCGCTGGCTTCACCACCGGTCTCCTCCAGCAGGCCCCACGCTCCCCTGTCAGTCCCTTGAAAAGCCAGGGCTGTAAAAGAGACTCGTTTTGAGTAGGAAACAAAGCAAAGCGAAGTGTTGTCAGAGTGTTTTCAGGTACAGGCCGTTCAGCCGGGGACCGGGAGTTATTTACGGTGGGGCCCCCGCCGCCGTGCGTCACGCGTGGACAGGCTGTCCTGGCTGCGCGGCGTGTCGGATGAGGCCCCGGCAGGCTCTGGCGGCTGCCGGCACCTCCCTCCCCACCCCCCCAATTCATCTCCTGCTAGGTGCCAGAGGAAGCTCTGGCCACCATTTTGCTCCTCCGCTGGGATATTTTTTTTCTGGGTGGCTGCAAGCGGTGGGGGTTGGGTGCCGAGTGCGGCCTGCGCGCTGCCGCTTGGATTAGCTCTCGCCCTGTCCCCTGCCACCCCTGTGCCCCTCTTGGAGGGTAAAACCTTTAAAGTGAAAGATGTTTAATAATAATAATAATAAAAATATTAAAAAAAAAAAG
>JAOEGS010005039.1:0-15780 GCA_025447755.1 Corythornis vintsioides | reverse complement strand
TCTCTCAGCCTCTCCTCAGCAGGGAGATCTCCACTCCCTGCAGCATCTTGGTGCCCTGTGCTGGACTCTCTCCAGTAGCTCTCTGTCCTTCTTTAACTGGGATGCCCAGAACTGGACAAAGTATTCCAAGTGGGGCCTCACCAGCACAGAATACAGGGGGAGGAGAACATCCTACCTACTGACCACACTCTTCTTAATGCATCCCAGGATGCCATTGGCCTTCTTGGCTGCAAGGGCACATTGTTACTCATGGTCATCCACTTGTCCACCAGGGCTCCTCCAAATATAGCAGGCAAAATAACAACTAATTCTTAGGAAACAAAACCCAAATTAATTCTGCAATTGATTTCTCTCATCCTCCCTTCAAAGTCCTTTAATATAAATATGTATGATTTCAGCTAAAATGTAAATGTGTATTGTCTGTCACTAGATCAAAGGTCTAGCAGTTTTTTCTCTGCCAGCTTATCCAGAAGGAACAAGCACAGGTTCCTTCTGAGCTACTGCCTGCAGTGGGCATTTGAGTTTGTACTGAAAGTTAAGTACGTAAAGAACAGCTGCAGCAACATCTGTAAACAGTAAAAATTACAGAAAAACATATAAATGAATATGTGGACTCCAGTTGTCCTTTAAAATGTCCAGTGAATTATTTCATGAATGTATCAACACAGTGTAGTATTTCCTTGCAATGAAATCTTTGGAATTTCAGTAATATTGGATGCTGAAAAACTTTTCCAACTTCATTTACCTACAATAGCTTGTGTTGCCTCCTTTAGAGCCTGTGTCTGCACTGGGGTTGTAAATCTGGAGTGATATCAAATAGTCTCTCCTGAATCCTCTGTGTAAGGTCAAAATCTGTGTGTACACATGATTGCTTTCCTTTCCTCCTCTGTAGGTGTAAGGAACTATTTCTTTAACTATTTGTTTGATTACAGGTTGATGGCACAGTAGGGAAGGAATGGTCCTGATCACAATTTATGATTCCCCATAGTCTTACATAGATCTTACTGCTTTTTAGTGTTGCTGAACTTATCTCCCATGGGAATGTAAGCAGTTTATTGACAGTGCTGATGAAATCTACTGAGAATTGCTGGTGACTAGCAAGTATCTGGCTACAAAGAACATTTTATTTTATTTTTTTTTTAAGATAAGGAGGAAAGTATGCCAGGAAAAGGTATTATTGATATTAGTGCAGAAGTGCTGACAAACAGCCAGTGCTAGTGCACACCATGTCTCTCTTTCTCTTCCACTTCAGTAGGAAATAGACTTACTCTGAACAACTAAATGGCCCAAGCTCAGTTCCTTTGCTAGCACTTCTTAAAAACAGAGTTGAAGAAGTAATTTTACTTCAGTGGCACTCAACACAAAATCCAAGATCCTTGTAAACACTCAGGGTTTAATCCTCACAACAACCACAGAAGCAGGCTAGTTGTTGCCTCTTTTCATAGGTAGGATTAAAAGAGTTCTTTGAGGATCCACAAAGAGCTTGTAGCTGACGAAAGAATCTTCTCAGCACTAATGCCAGCACCCAGGTAATCCATGTGGTTGTATTTCTTCCAGATGCTTTCACACTATAAAGTGTGTGTGTATTTGTGACTTTAGATGCTGAATCTGTGTCTTCTAATTTTAGCTCATTGTTTTGAGCTTGCTTGTACTGTGGTGAGTGTATTATTTACTGGAAAATTGCTAAAGAACAAAAACAGTTGTTTATTTTTTCAAAGAAGACTGTATGAGCATATAGAAGAGACATGGGATTTTCATGAATCATATCCTGTAGCTTGCTCACTCCCTGTTTTTTCAATGACCTTCACAAAAGAGAATTGTTTGGGTTGTGTAAAAATCCATGCGTAAGAACTAGACCTTTCCTTTACCCTGCTTGATATTTTGGTTGCTGTGATTTGAATACAGATTGCAAATATCACAAAAATACATAAATACTGCATTACTGTAAGGGGTAACAACTGAAATATTTCAGAGGAGGCTTCAGGAGAATTGAAAAGAAATTATCTCAAGACTCTTACTACATATAAGGATAAGGTTGTAGTTCTTATTTCCTAAGAAACATCAGTCCTTATGCTGCTTATTAAACTTAGAGGTTCAATGAATGGACAGGCAAAAAACAGGCATAAGCTGCATGCATAAAGCCCTCACAAATGAATGTAAAGTGAAGTCCTATCTCACATTTCAAATTGAGTCAAGAATTTGGGAAAAACCTTCTTGCTGAACAGGTGATTTCTCAAATCTGCTTCTATTTTTCTGCTTACTTAGACTTCCTTTGAGCAATGACTTTTCAAGACCTTTTCTTTTTTTTTTAATCCTCCTATATACAGTTGTCAAAGCATCTTCTTGAATACATGAAGAAAACAGGGTGGTACTTCTCGTGGGATAACCCTTGTTAAGATGTAACTTTGTGCATCTTCCTATAAGGTTCTCTTTTAAACATGCTATGCTCAAATACATACTCGTAACTATAGGCAAACAATAAGCTGGAGACAAGTATGTCCCTAATACAAGCAAAAGGAGTGAGATCTGCATGTGCATTGTGCATCACATGCCCACAGGATCTGTGGTGATTGGACCATTTTAGGTTCAGAAAGAATGGTGAAGCATGGCATGATATGGGAGGAGTTATCCCAGCTATGTAACTTCTAGCACATCCTCATGCTCTGCATCTCTTCATTAAAGGAATTCTAAGGAAAATGTAAATTATGTCTAGCAACTGAATGGAAAATACACTCCAGGGAGAGGCTACATTGTATGTTGTGTAATTCTATGATTGAATTCACAAGTGGCACAAGATTTATTAAAGAGGGTTTGCTAAGTCACAGAAAAATGACAGAGGAAGAGACCCAGCGATCACATTAGATGTCCCATTTCTTCTCCATACAGTAACATCCATATTAATGCTGAGCTTCCTGGCAGCATCCTGTGAGAGTTACTGTGTGTGGAGCTAGGCAGTCCAACAGATGGGGTGGCTGGGACCTTGGCAGTAGTGCTGGCAGCAGCCCATCTGTTTGCTCTGCAGGCTTTTAGACCAAATATAATGTGTACATAAGGGATACTAGGCTGATGGCCCAATAAACTTACTGTGAGATCTGAGACACATTCAGTATGGCCTTGGATGCTGTGCTGTAGCACCTTGTGCTTCTGCTTTTTGTTGTGTCCATGCCTATAATGTCTGGATCCAGTACCCATTTCCCCAGCTTATATCAGTGTGAGGTGTGGTGTGTGCCTGTATAATTACACCTACCCAAGATACTTCTTTACAATAGGTGTATTGATTTTAGGCTGATTTAATAGCAAAATCTTTAAAATGTCACTCATGATGATTGTTGAGGAATGCTGCCTGAGGAAACAGAGTCAGACTATTGTTAACATAAGGGATCAGTATGTCCAGTTGCTACTGCTAAGATGCATAAATTCTGTGGTGAACATTTCTCTGCTCCTTAGTTCACCATTCACAAAGATAGTAATAATTATCTTGATGTGCTGTGGAGAAAGCTGTGAAGTGCACTGAGGACACCAGACAAAACACAATGAATTCTGTATAGATTTTAATAACCACAACACTGCCTTCTTTAACAGCCTCAATTAAATAAGCTATAGGCATTTATAAGATTTTTGTTAAGATCATGCTTGTAGATGGTATTTCAGTTGGTCACAAGAGTTGTAGACTTCCAAAGGCCTAGCAGCTTCTTTAACACAATGGGTAGGATCCTCTGGCATCCTCAGAGCTGTTGCTGTCCCACTTTGCAGTGCAGTGAACATTGGCATTGCCTGAGCCCTGCTGACTGACAGCTCCTGGGTTCCTCTCCTGCCCGAGCTCCATTATGATCCTCAGGGTAGGTTTTTTTAGTGGATGTCACCTTGCTCACACCCCATGAAGGGGGACTTTTGTGATAAGGCACCATCCCTCACCTCTGCATCTACAGTTTGAGCATTCTATGGTTTTCCTGGGAAGATTTACTGCTGGCAATTTTAGTCATGTTCATCCCCAGCAAGCTGAACCGAAGAGCCCTGGCTTCTGAAGTAAAGGCAACTACAGCTGGTATATTCCATGAACTGGACACCCAGGAGGGCCAGGGGCAAATATATCCTATGCTATAGATTAAAATAGAAACAGGTGGGATTCTTGATGGTGTTTTGTTTAGCTCTTAAAAGACTAAATATATTCTTTCCTTTCCCTTGTCCAGGTAATAAAATGTGAGGAAAAGTCCTCACTGCCTATTGTAGAGTTGGGTTTGCAGGTTTTTTTGTTTGCAGAATTATTGTCTTTCTTACTCCCTCTACAGCATCTGCTTCTTCTTTATCTCACACATTTTCTGTGTAAGTTATAGCCCACTCAAATAAAGATAATAAAAATCAGGCTGTAATAGTATATGTTCCGAGAGGACAAGTATGCAAAAAGAAGTTCATAAAGCCAATAGAAAATATAATTTAACAGTCATGGTCCTCAATAATTAATCAAGGTTAAGAATGAGAATAAAGTACACTGATTGAAATTTGTCCTTCTTGTTATAACTCTTATTCCCATTTGATTTCATTTATTTTTCTACCATAACCTTTGCCTCATTTGAAATATTGTTTCCCACAATCAAATACGTTAGTGCAATGGTAAAGATTTCCAGAATGACTTTTTTCCTTCTGCTACTTTAGGAAAGACTCTGCATGTAAACTGCTATTTGACTGCATGCAAAGTACACACACTAAACATTTTATGTTTATTTTATCATTTGTAGCTAAAGAGACGTAATTATTTAAGTGGGTGTAATTTAATGTTATGGCATCCCTCAAATTGCAGTAGTGAAATTACTTTAATCTATATTTTGGCTGGGGAAACGTATGAGAAATTTAAAAGCTCACCAAAAAAAAAATCCCAAAACCCAGAAAGGAGCTGTTTCTATTGGTTGTATAGAAGGCCTCATGAACTGTTTTCAGGAAGCAGTTGTACTTTTTCAAGAGCTTTTTATTGATTTTTTTTATAGACTATCATGTCATTACTAAGGGTGGTTTCCACTGAGATGCTTATGTGTCAAACTAGAAATAGGTGCTGTAGGCAAGCTACATCACACACTGTGTGTGAAAAGAGGGAGGGATTAGGCTGTCCACTCTTTCAGGGACATTGAATGGCCAACTCTTACTCCTTTTAATCTTACTGGAAGTCTCTTAACTAGAAGTTGTGAATCTTCCCATTGTTTACATGCATCTTTCAAAGCAGTTGTGTGACAATAGAAACAACAAACTGCTGTATTCAGGTTGTTAGATATTATACATTTTGCAACAGAAATCTCTCTGGATTTATGTCTGTGCTTTCTAGCAACCAGTACTCTCTGTGAAAATCAGACTGAGTTCCTTCAACAGTGGCTTCATTAAGAATCTATGCTTTATAAACTGGGTGTGGTATCCTGTTGGGTTTTTTTTGTTGTTTTTTTTTTTTTTTTTTAATGACTTAAGCACATTTTGAGCTAAGTAGAATAACTGTCTAATACTTTTCCTAGAATGGAAATACCAAAGTCAGCTCGTATTATTACCAGAATCTCTTATATGAGAAGCCATCATAAACAGAAATTTGTCATATCTGGATTTAAATAAGTTTAGCTTCTTAGCAATTCTGTAATGACTGTGGGCTACCTCCTGTTCCCATTGAAGGCAATGGGAATGTTGCCACTGACTTCAGTGGGCTTGGAATTTGGTTTCCTTTCATAAAACATTGTTCTAAATGTAAAGCTCTGCAGCTTCATTTAGGTATATTCCTCCATTCCATTTTAGCATGAAGTTAAAAGGACTTCTTGCAATAAACTAAAGCATTAACTTCCTTTCAGAGTTACCTCCTGCTACCACCCATTGAGCCTAGGAGAGCTGCCCTGTTTTTTTGGGTTTATGAGTATGTTTCTTTTTCCACTGTAGATGACTATGTTAGCTGCTCCAAAGTTACTCCTCCAAAACCTCTGAAGAAACAGAAGTGGAGAGGTTTGTTCCTAGTCTGTCATCCTGCCTTTATAAGAGTTGTAAAGGCAACATTGCATTTTCTTTCTAGATGCCTGTCACCAATAACAGCTAATACAAATTGGAGCTTAAAGCAATAAGCAGACACTGTGAAGAGAAACTAAAGAGGTCATCTGGGAGAATTTTACCTACAAAAAAAACTCCACCCTGCTAGTAGGAAAAAAAAAAAGTCAACTTAACCCTGGAACATAAGTTATTTTTTCTTACTTTTATTCTGTTCTGAGAAACAGCAGAAATGAAGAGAGAAACAAACATTTGCTTAGACAGTGAAATAGCAGTCAAAAGAACCTGAGTCCAAAATCTCTGTTTCTATAAGCTCAGCTTTGTTCATTGCTCCTATTTCTACACTTGCAGAAGGTGCTAGCTGTTCTATCTCCCAATTCATCTTTTGTTCTGGATTTCAATAGAGAGATAGATCCTTAATTAACTCTGTTTATTAAATTAATACCAATGAGGAAAGAGATTTGCTGGCACAAAAAAGTAGTGTGAGTTAATAAGGGGGAATGGGAAGAATGCAACTGTGCAACTGACCTTCAAAACGGTGTGTGGCAACACATAGACAAGGTAAGGCAATCAAGCAGAGCAGAATGAAAACACCTGAAAAATTAGCTTATTCCAACTGCTATCAGTACTGCAGAAGCATCCCATCCTCTCTGCATATGTGCAATTCTTGTGTGCTTTTCCAATGCTCAACAGAAATCCTCTTGTATGAGGTTTGGGAGGTTCCTAACCAAAGAGTTTCATTATATTCCATGAGGTAGCTTACCTGAAAATAGGTGTTAAGGGAGGCAAGTTTTAGTTCATATTCATGAGGTTTATTTAGGAATATTGCTCAAGTATGCAGGGTGTCAGATGCCTGACCAAAATCGACTGAAATAGATAGAACTGCAGTTATTACAGTCAGGTGTGAATAAAACCTCCATAAATTTCAGACTTTAAATGTCCAAATTCTGAGGATGCCTCTTTCTCCCACAGGGATTTACTATTGAAACAATAAAAAAAAAAAAAATAAAATAAACAAAAGCACTACTGAAGACAACTCCCACTGATTTATTAATGTGCTTGTCTTATTTCCAAAGGTGCTTGGCTTGCTGTTTGTATGTGTGTCCACAATGAGTGGTTTTAATATGTGTAGGAGAGGAGTGAGCAGTGGCTTTTGGTCACCATGAATGTCCATGGGAGTGTACCAAACCTGGCTGAACAATGCTGTTTGCATTTCTATCTGTCTCTTGCTTCATTTCTGTCATCCTGCTTGGATTATACATTTCAGCTGCACTATTAGCATCATTATTGCCCCAATTCTGTGTCTGCTTTCTTCATCTGATCTAATTAGAGTATGCCTACCATTGTAAAATATTCCCATATAAAATTTTTCTGCTTTTGCTTTTTTCTATATGTGTGCATTATTTTGCCCCCAAATGATTTTAGAATGGCTTCAGCATTTTATTGCAGTAAATGAGAGCATACTTCAGTGACTTTACATTTGAAATTGCCTTTAAATTGTTTTGAAAATGTAAAATAAGGACAAGAATGCAAAACATAGTGTGAAGTCAGGGGAGGGTTCTGGGATAACAGAATAGTAACTCAGAAATATTCTGGAAAATGTTCTGTGCTTTAAAAAACATATAATTATCTTTATCCTTTCTGATTATTGAACAGGTTCATACTGTTCTACAGGCATGAGATGATTGCTTATTGGGTTTGAAATACAGTTTTATGCAGAAGTTATTTACCACTGTCACTTGTGGCAAACACACCTCTAAGTTACAGAGCATCATTCTTCACTTTGAGCACTAGAACGTTGTTCATGGTGCTCAGAGCAGAGCAGAATGCAGCCCTATAGGTGTTTTAGCCAAAGGCTAGATTGTATTGTTTCATTTCTGCTGGAGAGTAGTTTCTCAAATGAAAAATGTCTCAAATGAAAAATGTCATTGAAGAGAGCAAGTGTAATTTATTACTTTTTTTTTTTTTTTCTGAATTGGCTCTTCTCCTACATATGATTCATGTGCAAAAAATAACAGCTTTAGTTTTCACATAAAAAAAACCCCTGAACTTACAGGTGTAATGAGGTATGTGGAGGGGTTTCCAACCACTTGTGAATGAACCTGGAAATTACTGAGCTACAGAGATCCTCAGAGAATGCTGCTTCCACAAAATCATTTCTTCCTCAGAGTGCACAGTCAAAAGCATGATTGACAAAACTGCACTTCAGTCATAAAGTACCATGCTAAGCTACCAAGCACCCACAGAAGATGATCTTGTTGAGTCAGAAGATGATATTTCAATTAAGTAATTTTAAAATGCAGAATTGTATTTTAAAATAAATCAGATTAGATGGATATCTTCATGTCTGTATTTAGGTTAGCTACCCGTCCAAATGCCAAATTATGTAAGCACAGATGGAGCACTATAATGCACCATATATGTCTGTCTCTAGTTCTGTACATACCATAACTATAAATATATATACCATAATGGGACTGAAACAATAGAGGCACTGATTCTTAGCTGTATATACTATTTTAGCTCCACTAAATGTAAAGTCTGATGATTATTTTCCTCCTGGGGAAATCCTGGCCTCCCTGAAGTTAGACTAAGGAAGTCCAGCCACACTCCTGGGGTGTGCAGCTAGATGCAGCAACCTTCAGCTGAGGGGTGCCCATGATGTGTATTGACCATGAAGAGATCTTTTTGCTTAAGTGCTCCCAGCAGTTTAGCATGTCATCAAGTAGACATGAGGCCATTCAGAGGCAGGCAGGTGTGAAGAATGGCAGTCTTATGGCTGCTGTGGACTTTTCAGCAAGCAGGCATCAGCACAGAGGCTGGGGCTTCACACTTCAGCATTTCATTTTTTAATCCAGTCTCTAATCCATTTATTCTATGAAGTGAAACATTCCAAAATTACAAAGGGATTTATGTTTCTTGAACATGTGTGAGCTGGCTGAAAAGGCTTGGGAATTCTTCATACCTTTTCCACCTTTTCCTATAGCTAACTTTAGGTCCATCTTCATGGCAGAGTAGCTAACCTGTATTTCACACAGCTCTCTTCAACTTTACATTTCAGACTACTTTCTGATTTAAGTAATACCCAATTAGAGCCTTTTTTTTTTTTTTTTTTTTTTTGAGTGGAAAAATTGCAATAGAAATGTCTTAACACAAAGAAAACAGGGGAAAAACTCTCTTAAATGTGTGCCAAACACTAACTCACAGATGCTGACCAAGCTCTCATAAATGATTGCTGACCCTGGCAATAGGGTGGTGGTTATTCTCACTGCTAGCTTTAATGAAAAGTCCATAAAATAGCAATAATAATTAAAAAACACAGAGGCAATGGTGCTAACCAGGTTAGGTAGTGGTAGTCCTTGTAACCATACTTACTGTGTTCCATTGCTCTAGCCAAGAAAAACCTTATCTGATAAAAACAATAGTTCTCAAAATGCACTCCTTTTGGAGAAATTCATTCTCTTCAACATGGGTTTCCAAGATAAATATAACACAATGTTTTAAATTTACTTATGCAAATCCATCAGAACAAGCTAGCCAAGCAATAACCTAAATGAAGATAAGCTTAGTGTGGTACCCCTAGTTATGAAGCTGCTGTTTTGTTAGTTCTGCTTCTGGTAACTCTTCATCTCTCTATGGTAGTACAACGTGGCTTCACTTGAGTTTTGTTTTTTTCAAGAGAGCTGGAAAGAATGTTTTTCACCAAATGGAGTGCATTCCATGACTGATGGTTTTCTTTTATGCAGTTATGGATTTGAAAATAATCACTACCTCACATTGAACAGGCCTCAGAATTTATGTACTTTCTTTGGCCAACATTTGAATCTGGCTTTGAAGCCAGATATAAGGAACAAAGCATGCTGGAAGAATTTCTTTCTTTTCTTGGTTTCTTACCCTCTGCACATACTGCATAGAGGAAAATACATGCAATTTGTTAATTTGACAGCTTCCATCCCTTAGATGCCTTTCTTGACCTCTCTTCACTATCTGTACTCCCTTCATGCACCTTCTAAGCATCTTGGGATATGTGCCATGTGGTAAAAGGAAGAAATAGATTTTATACAGAGAAATGGTCCAGGTTCTTTTTCATCTGAATCACATGAAAACCTAAGAGCCAAAACCACTTCTTTCCCCATCTGCCTCATCCCTCCCCCAACCCTTCTGAAAATACAAAATATTGTTATTGTGAGGTTAAACATTGACAAAGACATCTCAAATTTTATGGACTACCTTTGGTACAGGAAAAAAAAAAAAAAAGTTGATTAATATTTAAATTTCTTCTTTAATCAAAATTTACTCCCAAATGCAAGTTAACGAGCTTTAGAGAAACTCTATCTTATATCTCACCAGAAAAACCCTTACTTATTGTGGAAACTGTAACAATCTTTTCACTTCATTGTAGCAGAAATTGCCTTAATTTAGTCACTTTGATTCTCTTTGTACTTTTAGAAGAACTCCTGGAGGTCCCTCAACCCCTTCAAAAGAAAGAAGGAACAAACTGAAAGTAGCCTTTAATCCTTAAACAGATTAAAGTTAATTAAAAAAAAAAAATTAAATTAAAGTTTCAAAGTCAACCACAATGTCTTGAGCCCATTTCTTGAGTTAAATTCATTATATAAGACACCTAGAAACATAATGAATAGCTGATGAAATTTGTAGTTTCTATACTATAGCTCTCCCCATTACATAAATATGGTTTATGTATTTCTTCTGTGTTTTTCTGTATGAAAAAGGTTTTGTTGTTTGGGGTTTTTTTTTCCACTAGGACACTGTAGCTGACAATGGGTCAGAATTGACATGAATACTTATAGCAGCAGCTAAGGTATCTGTGAGATAGTCTCAGCAATCTACAAATCCAACCCAGCCCAAGAGCTTAAAAAATGGTATTTAAAGTTTTTCCAGATTAGAAATATCCCATGGGGCAATAATATGATCTGCTCTTCCTCAAGGATACCTCATTTATTGAAGCTGTTCCATGGGTTAGAGAGCAGGGATACAACTGCAGCTTCGGGACCTAAGAAGGTGATTGTGTTAAAAGTCAAACTGCAGAAGGAAGTAAAATATACTAGGTCTTTAGAGCTAGAGCTGGGATGGTTCTGGTTCACATCAGAGGAAACCCCCTGGGAAGGAACTATGCCCAGCAAAGCTTCAGGCTGGTCCAAGAAAATTTAATTTCTACAAAGAGTTCAATGAATTTAAACTCTTTCCCATGCAAGCAATGGATCAAAGCTTCTGCTGCTCTGTCGCACAACACAGAGTTGCCAGGCTCATGACACAGGCCAAATGAAAGCAATTTTGGGTGGGATCTCATGGAAGGTCACACCCCTTGGCTAGTTAGAAAAGCATTGGCTTCTTCAGTAGGACTGTGAAAAGACATCTTGTAAGAAGTTTACGACCCTCTTAAACACACAGATGCTTAGATGCTCACATTCAGGTCTTAGATCTGGTAGCTGCTTTGTCACAGTGTTCCCTATGACTGAAGACAGCTTGTCTCTTCATGTCATCCTTTTGTTCACCAGGGTAATCTACCTCACACTTAAGTGAGGCAGAGAGGGAAAGGAGTTAACAATGGTAGTGATGCTTCTCTCCAGCTTCTCATCAGGAGTCATCTTGGCTTTCCTTGTATTCCCAACTCAGTGCCTGGACTCCTCACATGCTGGGGTGAGATGTTTGCTTGTTCAGGATACCCTCCCAGGGTAAGAACCACAGAATCAATCACTAGGGTGAGGAAAGACCTTTAAGATCATCAAGCCCAACCATTATCTAACTCTACCAGGGCCACTACTACACTATATCATTAAGCACCACATCTAGATGTCTTTTAAATACATCCAGGGATGGTCATCCAACCACTTCCCTGGGTGGCCTGTTCCAGTCTGTTCCAGTCTTTCTGGGGGTTGAACTCGGTGATCTCCAAGGTCCCTTTCAGCCCCTAATACTCTGTGAAACTGTGACAACCATTTCCATCTGGAAGTTTTTCCTAGTGTCCAACCTAAACCTCACCTGGTGCCACTTGATGACATTTCCTCTTGGCTTATCATTTGTGACTTATGAGAAGACACCAACACCCACATCTCTACAACCTCTCAGGTAGTTGTAGAAAGAGAAAAGGTCTCCCCTCAGCCTCCTTTTCTTCATGCTAAACAACCCCAGTTCCCTCAGTTGCCTGTCATAAGACTTATTCTCAAGACCATTCACTAGCTTAGTTCTCTTCTGGACCAAAGACTGGTATGCCTTAGAGCCACTAAGCTGGAATGTGACTAAAACCAAAGGAAATTGCAACCTTCTTCTCTGGGTATGTATTTACAGTAGTGAGAGGAGATTGAAGCAGCAGCTCTGAGCAGACCAAGGTGATGGACACTTGAGAAGGGTCAGAAATGGAGTTAAGAGATGAGAACTTTAAGACAGGAGGAGAGTTTTAACTAGTATTTCCACTATCTAAAAGTAAACAGAGAATGTTTTCTTACAGCCTCCTAATTTGATACAGAAACATTAAGGTTTACTAAGTAATAACCCTACAAGACAGTGATCAATGAAATAATATGATAAAATGAATGTAAAATTATATTCTTTTTCTGGATACAGCTTTTCCATACAACTTTTTTTTTTCTATAGGTATATTAACTGTCAAGTAACATGATTCATCTTCAACACCTGTTTCATTTGAAGGATTCTTTTGCTTAAGTGAATCTCCAGAATGTCTCTAGCATCTCTAATACCAAGAGGAAAAGGAAGGTTATTGAAACCTCCAAATTCAGCCAGATGTATGAGTGATATTGCTGCAGCAACTCTGGGCCCCAGAGTCAGAGATAGGATTTTGTTAGCTGGTGAAGCTGTCTGGAGAAAATGTAAATCTGCCTTGCTGAATAAGCTTGTATTTTCCTCTTTCTGTTTATTTCATTTATAATGTTTTCTGTCACCACTTCTGCTGAAAATAATATTGAAAAGGATTTTCTCAGTTTCATCTGCAGTAGATTTATGTATAATATCACAACTGATCACCAGTGATACTCTAAATTTGGAAGATAAATGTTTCAAATGAACTCTCCACTGCATGCTTGGCTTTTCCCTCTCCAAGAAATTTCCCATCCCACAAAGAAAACAACGTAGAACACAGACTAGGGATATTACAGCAGTGCTTCAGAATTAGGAAATGATTTCTGTTTGGTTTAGAGTTTTAACATCTACCTCTGATCACTGTGAAATCTAGTGTGAACCCAGAGAGTTGAGATGGAGTCTGCAGACATTTAAAGGAAGGAATTAATAACAAGAAGCACTTGCACCAAATCACCTCTTGATTTCTTCTTTGGCTAAGGAGAGTGATAGAAAAGAGTAACACTGACAGCCCTGAAAACATTTGAGGTCTTCCACTGCTTATGTCATTTAGTGCCTTGGCCCTGCAGCTTTCTTCAGAAAATGAATAGAAACTGGTATTCCTGAATAACTGGGTCTTGCTAAGGAGTTTTGGGGCTTACTCTGTGCCAGTATAAACTGAGCAGGCAACAAGATGTTGTCTGTTTGTACCTATGGGTCCTGTGCATCTCAAGGAGATAGTTGATACATAATGCTTACTCTTGCTACCTATTCAGGGTCTCTGAATGTTTGAGTATTGGGAGAAATCTGAATAAAAGAAGGCATTAAAATGGCAAAATAATCTAAACCCTGCAAAATCTCAGAGCATGAAAGGAACATAAATAATCTATGTGACTACTCTTCAGCAAGTTAAAAGCTGACAAGATGAAAACTCCCAGCACAGAGTGGGAGAAATGGGATATGAAGAGGACTTGTGCACCCCAGAGCACATCAGGGAGCACTAAGGCTGAAGGGCATGTGGGAGAAAACTCACACTAGGGCTCAACAATTAGCAAAGAGAGGATTTATGAGGTATGATAGATGTCAGCCCTACATTCTTCCCTTCTGAAGGGCACTGCCTTTCTCAGAAGAGGCTGTAATCTCTTTCACTCTCTGCTCTGTCTGATTATTGAAAGTGTGAAGGGTCCATGCCCCACTTCTGAGGCACACATCCATAGACTTCTCCTCCTTGTTTGGGGAAGGGAAGGGAAGCAAAACCCCTCTGTTCCAGTAGTTATCCAGGATTCTCTATGTACTACATCTCATATGAGTCCTGGGTCCCTGATCAGCAAAGTACTGTTTGTTGCTGCCATCTCATATAGTCTCTCAGACCTGAAGAGGGTTTTAATCATTCTTTCTGTGCTTCCATCTGCCTTTTAAGTTAGGACTGAAACTGCAAAGAGAAAGGAACTGCAGGGAAAAGCTATTCATGGTCTTTAATTACTCACCAGAACTAGGTTATAACATATTCCCTCTATGCAAAGAATTGAGGAAAAGGATCCTCAGTGTCTGGTAGACACTCTAAATTATTCTTGCAAATGCCAAGGAATTCAAACACCCTCTCAGATGAATAGTCTCTTTCATGTTTAGGTAAGATGTCTTTTTTATTGAAAGGGTGAGTCTTTTATATGTTCTAAATTAAGTATATTTGGGCAGGTTTCTTTGATATCCAGGACGCTTCCAGAGGTTCAGAATAGGGTTAATGATCAAAATGTGGCAACATTTAAGCCACAGTAATGCAAATACAACTTTTCAGGAAAACATTCCCAAAACCAAGTGAAATCAAACTAAGCAAAAGCAAGAAAAGTCAAGAAATACATTTATTTCTTGAAGTTTCTTTTACACAGATCCAGGCAACTAAATTCTGGCTCTGCAGAGAATCCAAGGCTTTATCCTAGTTAGTGCTACCCTTTGGGGAAACACCATGGAACTTGTGATTCTTGAAATATTAAGTTCTACAAAAGACAGAAGTCTAATACTTTACATCTGGTATATTGAACTTTTTCCAAGGCAGGCTGGAGAAAGAGATAGCAGAAGTTTCTAGTATTTTCAGCAGCTCCTTCTACCAATAAAGTTTTCCTCTTCTATAGATAGTGAAAAACCAATGCTGGTGTCAAAGTCTGACCACAAAACAAAGGGTTTCTGTTGTGTACCTAAAGAGCATCTGCATGCAAGAGGGTGCAGCCAAGCCATCTCCCAAAAAATGAGGTCAGAATTGCACAGCCTTGTGTTCAGTCAGGGGGTGTCTCAAGCACTGCATTGACTTTTGACTTCTTTCTTTCTCTCAGACTTTTTGCTCTGTCTTATGGTTAAATCATTAAAGCCAGGTCACTGCTTTTACCTGTAGATGACAGACTCTGAATGTGCTAGTTGACTCTGAATGTACTCAGTTCAGGTGTTTTATAGGTCTTCTCTAGGTATCTTTTTTTGATGCCTAATAGCTTTTCTGATTCAATTTCCTCATAAGGAGATCAGGCAGCAAAACCACAAAGGATTTGTGATGCTAACCAGTAACAGGAGCAGGATAGATAGAATATTCATAACTGATCTACTTCAGGTGATATTCAGTTCAGAAGAAATAAAAAAACTATTTCATTGCAACAGAAAGATAGGGATAGATTTCAAGTTTAAAAAAAAAAAAGTAGCAGTTAAAAATAAAGTGTTGTTGGTCTTGGAAAGAAGGAACAAAAATGCTTGACTGAAAACTGGTAAAAACTTCTAAGCACAATTGAGGAAGGGTGGATACAATGTCAAATGTATCCACTTTCAAAATCAGAATTTAAATGTTAGGGATGGGAGCCAACCACACATCAAGGGTGGCTGCATTTAAAATTGACAAAAAGTAAGATAACAGAACAATCTAGATGACTTTCTGCACTACCCAATAGGAAGCACAGTTTGTTCCCTTTTCCTTAAAGAAAA